>BRZM01000538.1:3599-85394 GCA_033238685.1 Lates japonicus
TCTTTCGGACGCTAGCAGCCATGGTGGTGGTTACTCCACAAGAAAAACAGATTGTCGAGAATTTTAGTTTAATGGAACAATAGCTTTACAATGTGTCATGTTTGTCGGCAGGAGCCAATATATCAGCTAAGACGAGCCGGCTTCTGGTGCGTTTGTGATACGCGGCGCGGTATTTACGACAAAATGTGTTCCCTAGCCTCTTTTGTCCTCAAATAACTGTAACAATTACCGAATAACAAACCAATTATACGCGTGATTTAGCTTATCTTCCATCCACAATTAGCACACTATTAAGTAGCTTATTCTTTAGTTTAGTGGTTTTAAATGTGGTTTTAAATGCCGCTGGGGCAACATTTTAAAGGGTACAAATTTTTGTATCACCACCAGCGGTTTGACTATCCTAACATGACCCTACCTTGAACCGCAGAGGCAAACCAGGGCTGCCTTGTGTCACTTGCTGCTACTAGAGCTAGCAAATCTTAGTAGAAAGCCGTAACGATGGTCATGTTAAAATAAAGAAACTATACATTAAACAATGTCAGATGAGTAAAGATTTCCAACTGCTTGCAGTGTAGCTAACGTATTGACTGAAAGGACTGCAGCAGGAGTTTGGGTTATATAGCATTTTCTCATTCTAATATGTCGGACAAGACTTTATACATTAGACAAATTCACGAAACACGGAAGGTTAAGTTGGGCTAACACCACAGCCACAGAGAGCCTCTATCTAACAGCGGTAACCTCACGAAGCATCAAGGACACAGCACTCTCACACCACAAACTGAAAGCAGCTTTCACACTGAGCAGCACTTCACATAGCATTCACCCACATCGTTTCTGTTTGTACTGATCACTGACTGAGCAAGCTAAGCCTGGCAAACCCGCTGATAAGGCTAACGTCACCCATCCGGACTGTCAAGGATGCTTCAATGTCAGGATTTGAGTATTATCGCACTCCAGGCTGTTTATTAAGCTTCACCGCATCCCGCGAAGACTCCGGCAAGTTTAAACACAACTCTAAAAATATTTCAACATAAAGGCCAGCTACGCCTCTTGGTTGACAGCCAGACTCACACTGGATCTTCGTTAACGCAAAGAGGCAACCGAGCCATTCACCAACGCGGCGCTAACGTTAACGCCTGGTGGGGCTCAATAGCAATAGCACGTCTGCTGTATTTCAGCATCATTTAGAATACTAGGTGCAAACACAGCCTCTCTTTGCTATGGCAGCTCAATAAGAATATAGTAAATGTGCACAGTTAAAATGTGTCGGGTTAAAATCCCTCCCGATGCAGGTAAAGATGCCTCTCTCCGGCAGCTGAACGCTTTCTGGCGGTCGCAAAGAGGTCACTAGGCTTTAGAGGTACCGGCATTGCACGTCATCACAATCACGTGGCGATTTCCTCTAATCTTGACGTGGTTCCTTCAATCCGGCCGAGTCTCATTTTAATGAAGATACGTTCCTGCGATTAAACCTCTTCATGATTTTATATTTTTTTTAAAACGCTTGGATTTTACTACTATAACCCTCCCGTAATTACACTGATAGTCTGACATCAAACACTTCAAAATAACAAATATAATTTTTGCCGAATCGTTGCTAGTCCCAGAAGAAGAGTGAGACAGGGTCAAGGAAGGAAGCATAAAGCGTGTTTTGGTACGGTGGCTGTATCTTGTCGCGTTCCCCCAGCTTTCATTGAAGAGCAAAGGCGGCACCTGATGGGGTGGCCTTAAGGATACAAAATACATTAAAATGTACATTTTTACTATCATTTATCGTTTACTCAACCTTTAGTTTAGCATTTATATTCAGTTCACATATCCTCATGTGATGGCCGCTTTTAGTTTGAGTACAAATAAATAATTTAGTTTTAAACTCAAGATGATTTCTGATTTGTTGGCAGTTCTCTAATTAGATATTCCACCCTCATAGATGTTTTCATTGCAATAACTGAGGCTGAGTTTTGTTTTAAAGTATTACACACACACACACACACACACACACAATACATTGTTAGTGCTTGGTGTGGTGTGGTGTAGTGTAGTGTAGTGTGGTGTAAGTACATTAGTGTAGCATCGAGAACTTTTGCCTGTGGAATATTTGTAACAGTGTTGTATGCTGTTGTATGTTTGTACTTAAGTAAAGAATCTTCCTCTCTTTGCCATTGCTTTTGGTAATATTTGAACTATTCAAGTGGTGGCTATATCACTAAATAATTGGGAATAGGTAGGCCAGAGTGTGCAGAGACATTCTTTAATTCACTGTCCATTTCTCATGAATTAATTTTGAAAACTGTACTACTTCATTCAATACCTTTTTAAGCAGGAGGAGACAACATGTGACAAGCCCTATGTCACAGTGATGATATCCAAAATCACTATCAGCTCTATTCCTTCTTCTGGCCTTAGCCTTCATAGCCATAGTAGTTTTAGTTTACACATAAAACACGACACAAAGTTTTCACAATAAAAGACATACGAACGACAAAATATAGTCAAAGAAATATAAGGTAATAAATAGATTTAATAAAACTAAACAAAAGGCTAGTTCAAACAGGTGGGTGCAAAAGCTGAGTCTTCTGAGGTGACCACAGTGTCCACTCAGACAAAGGAGAGCAGTTCAAATTTAGGAGTCACAACCACCAAAGGTCACAGCGCCTTGGTTTTCAGTCAGTTCAGCTGACGTGACTTGGTAGGATTTGTTTCAGAACTCCAAAACTCAAATCTCTGTATATGTGGATCAAAATAGATTTAGCAGTAAGAGAAATATCTGACAGTAAAATAATAATAACTGTGCCACAACCGCTATAAACCTATTATAATCTAAACGTTTGGCCTCACGGTGGCCCATTCAACACCTGTTGTTGCGCGCGCGCACACACACACACACACATACAGATCATTCCTGGGTACCCTCATAACAGTCACAGGCCTCTGACGCCATATCATCAACTGATTGTTTCATATGAAAGCCTTACGTGGATCAATGGCGGTCGATGTTCATTTTCTCTATATATTAATACTATAATACTGTTGTTTTATCCCATCATAATATATTGACGCAAATGTAGTATATTACTTTATAATGGTAATAATGATGGTGATTGATTATGAGAATTGTTGTTGTTGTTCTCATCACGACTAGTTTTTCTACCATCAATCTACCTTAAATACCATGCAGTAGGTCTAGGGAGCCACTATTATTTATTTTATTATATTTCATGAGTTACAAAAGCTCACTGCAGCATCCTTTTGTAAGAGCGAACAGAAGGGTGTATAGTTCTCTCCCCATACAGTGATGGCGGTAAACGTTCAGCCATGAGCAGTGCCTTTAAAACTGTGGGAATTGATTGACACCATTAACCCGGCACCTTTGACAGATTAACGGTAACACGATTAATCGCTTTTAGATCATCACTGAATATAACACTTCAAATAGGCATGTAGAGCAGGACATTAATCAATTGGAATGACCGACAGCCTACAATACCCAACATACTGTTAAAAATCAATAAATATCTTCAATTAAGGGTAAAATAAACACTAGTAAACTGTAGTAAGAAATTATATGATTAAAAATACGGGAGAAGGAGTCTCTTATTAATGTGTTTTTTGCAATTTGGAAAATGCACTGCTTTTTGCCATCTTTACCACACCAGACCAAGTCTAGATGAAAACTAAATAGACACAGTTTCAGATTTCTAAAACTTTATTTGGGAGCTGAACTCAATATCTAAATGCCAAACTTTTAAATTGTCCTAATCAAATCATTGCATTTATGAGGGTTGTTCATGGCCAACCTGTGGAAAACATGTAAAATTTAAATCTAAACGATTATGGATGAAATTACATTTAGAAATTCATAATTTCATAAATAAGTAATTAAAAATTAATTAATAACAGCCGTTTTTGGATCTCAGTCTTACTGTTTTTTGACGTGATTTGCTAAGGTTCTAGAGTTATAGCAAAAAAGTTCGAGAGCGCAAAACCCCAGCACCAACAGCTACTGGACGCATTCTGTTCAGAAACATGAAGGGTAGCAAATATGGAGAATGCCGTCAAACAATAACCAGAAAACCTCGACGACCCTCTAATAATGACTTTCGTGGTCACAGAATCGGTCCATAACTGAAAGATGAGCTTCAGGAAAGTTTCTCTCTGTGTTTGGGGACATTCAGGGTGTCTGGGTTGTTAAAGACAAGCAGACAAAGGTCAAAGGCATCTGCTATGTGAAGTTCGCCAAGTCTTCGCAGGCCTGCCTGGCCATGGAAGAAATGCACGGCAAAGTGTTGGTAGAAGGGACTAAGCCCGTCAAGGCCAATAGTTGTGCTACCAGAGCGGTTGTGGTGACTGACTAAACCATGGCAAGTTCAATGTGATGCCAATGTTTGACTAAGTTCCAATTAAAACAGTCGAACCGTTAGCATAGTATGGTCAGTTGAGTCGCTAGCATGCTACGCAGGGCGTTAACGACAGCTTCACACGAGAGAGGGCTTGTATTAAATGGGTCAATACACCCGTATTGCAGAAATCCATTTTCTTGGTCCCTCCTCAGTGGCGTCCTGAACATTCTGATAACTCACGTGGACTTGCTGAGGATTTTATACGTTTGTGACATCTCCAGTGTATTTATGATGAAATTTTCATTGTGAACACAATTAAAGAAACGGCCGTTTTCAAAATTTAACTGAAACTAACGTCTCAATTATTCAGGATAATCCACATTCCATTGAAAGAATAAATACTGTAGGAAGAAAACTCGGTACGGAATGTGGAATGTCTCGTCTAACCATCAAACGTGAAATGTTTGCTTTCACCAACACATATTAATTCCCCTCAACTCCAGTGTGTTAGAGTGGCGGTCTCAGAAGCAAACATCAGCAAAACCATGGCACATTAAAACAAAACTAGTTATCTGCATGACTAAGCACTACTACTAAGAGGGGAGAAAATGTAACTGAAAGTAAAAATGAACTGGTGCTGACCTGATAAATCATTGTATCCTCATGAAGGATGTATGTGATGCTCTACATGTGTTTGGAATCAGCCAGTCTTTTAATTGCTAAAATGCTCTTAGATCTGCAATTTGTGGTTATCTTGTTCTAAATTTCTCATTGTTTTGTTAGGCTGCCAGTTGTAACCATTTTTAAACCATATTTTCCTTGTGTAGGTGTTTATTGCTCAATCACGGTCTTCAACAAGAGCACAGAATGTTGAGGATGAAGAAAGAGCTGACCAGGATCTTGTCATGATCCCTAAACCTTCTCAGAGGAGGGACCTCAAAAACACATTCAAAGTAACCCGCCAACTTCTCACTTTTTCTTTACATCTAATTGCTGCTTATATTTTCTTTCTTTTCTGATGCACTCTGTTAAGAAAGCTGAGGTTAATGAGATTTTCAATATCTCTCTCTCTTCTATACTCTCAGAATATGGTGATATTGGGTACTGTGTGATCATCAAAGAATAAGTTCACTGGGGAAAGTAAAGGTTTTAGACTCGTGAATACTACAAACCCTCCCAAAGCTGCCCTCGCTATGAAACTGTGACAAAAGTAAGACTCTTAAATTCTCTCTGTGGGTTCATTTATTTGTTAAGTATGGCAGGAAAATGTAATGAGGGATGCTAATTTTTTGCTGCTACAAGAAAGTTCAGGCGTGAGAGTGGGTAGAAATTCTCTAGCCACACATGCCTGGTTTCTACTGTGCAGTTAACAGAATGTTTATTGTTTTAGACATGGCCCTGTCCCTACACTGTTGTTACAACTCCCTGTTAACCAGTGTGCACACTTTCATTACTCAGAACTGTGGCATTGATGAAGATAATTGTTATTAGCTTACAGGGCTATCCTGGCTGAACCTGCATACAAAAGCTACAGTGACCGAAGATTACACAGCGGGAGCAGCCAGGAGGTGATTACGTGGGTGCTGCTGACTCAATAGACAGTACTCTTTCCTATGGAGTACGCGGTTGTTTGGCGCCCTAATTCATTGTATTTATCTGTTATTTATGTTTGAGTTTTCCAGCTTTTTTTTTTTATTGTTGAGCCTATGACCAGCAGCTAGATCTATCACCACGACACTGATTCCTGTATTGTCGTGTGCTGTCTATAACTGATTGGGAAGACTAAGATATTTACTGTCACACCTCTGGTTTGTTGAGGAACTGTTCAGAATAAGTAACCACTACCTAGTGTTCAAAAGACACTTGTACTGTGGCATTTTGGACGCCCAGGGCAGTTTATGCTCTGTCAGGGACTAGTTTGTAAAGTATATAGCACCAATCCCACCCTTTGATGTTAGACACAGGGTTCTGCATCTGACAACTCTGATCCGTAACTTTCTTAAACTGATGCAACATTCACGCTGCAATTGACCAGCTGTGTGGAGGTGAGAGTATGTTGGGTTAGAACTTCTCTCTAACTCTCTTTTTGATTTATTTACACAACTACTTGTGGCACTTGTGATGTGAGCAACCAAGTGCAAGACTACGAATGTCTTCCTGATTGTACTTTCCTCCACCTTTGAGTTTGGCTATCGGGATCAATGCCAGCATCCCAAATCCCAACATCAGATGGTGTGGGATGAGGGTATTCCTAGCTGCCCAACACTCTGACAAGCAGTTCAGACAGAGTATGCTAGCCCTTCAAGTAGTGAAATGAACCAGTGTTTTATAAGCGGTCTCAGTTTTCCTGTCAGTGGTTTCACACTACTCCACTGATCTACAGGTGGCAATGTCGCCAGGAAATACAGCATTACACCAGGAGAGAGCAGGGAAAGAAGACTGCTAACAAGTAAACATAAATACAAACAATAGAAGGGTTTGCATTATTCAGAAAGTTGGTTTAAGATGTCAGAAGGCCCCAAAAAATGAAAGACATTTCTGTCACAGTACAAATTCAAGCAACTGATGAGTCCTGAGTTCAAGTAGGTTATGGATTATTTGGGGGAACTCACTGTGGCCTTATGTGCAACAGAGGATGTAGATGATTTCATAATCGGTTATGTACCATTACACAGGTACATATTGGAATTCTGGCCACATTCATTGTGAAAAGACTAAAGATAGGAGGTGCTTGGGTTGAATAGGAAGTAACAAGAAAGAGACAGGAATGTTCTTACATTTGTTGTCGTCCAACACATAAAAACAGACTATTATCTTTGTATTTAGCATTATGCATTCAAATCAATGAATTGTGACTGCCTTTTTGGAGTGTATTAATAAAAGTAAATGTTTATCTGTATCTGGTGAAGAGAACAGGGTTAAAATTAAGATACGAGATGAGGGGGAGTTCAAAGCCCGACCATCAATTGAGGATTTTTCTATTCTAGGGCGTCCTGTGACACCGATATATTTGGGAGGCCTGTACAGCAGTTGTCTCTATCCTGTTATTGACCCTGGTGTCCCTCTACCCTCAACAGCTGACCTGGCAGCTACGGTCATAGACTACCGCTCCGGTGACTTCACGGTGCCTTATGATGTCATATGAGCTGCACTTACCCAGGAGCAGATATTTGCTCTGTTGACCTCGCTGGTATGGAGTACTGTGAGCTACAGAGGCGGCTTATGGAATGAGCAAAGGTTAGTGATTAAACACAAAGTATGGGCTTCATTCACAACATGAAGGTGTTATAATCTAATGTTGAGGGATTCGCTCCTTTTGGTCACATACTACAGCCGGATGTATCTGTCCATAGTTTTGTACTTAGGTCACGCAGTTATTCCCAAGTAAGTTCAGTTCCCCAGATGGGATAGAGGAAAAATCTCTGGAAAAAGCTAGTTCCTTAATTGGAGTGTAGAATACTTTATTAAAGGTAAGTATTCCCAGTTCCCACAATCTGAAATAAATAAAAGCAGGTTCTTGTATTTGAGACTGGAATTGGCAGATTTTTGCATGATAGGTGACACAGAATCACTTGATTATCAATTGTCAATTCATTCATTTAAGCTACTTGATCAGTTGACAGTTTTCTGTGATTGACTACCATGTCTAACTTAAATACATTTCTGACAGGTAAAACAGTTTTTAAGAATGCTTAACTTTTAAAAAGTTATTTTCTTGAAGCTTTAATATAAACAAGTCACAAAACTACATCTGGTTGACTATAGTTTGTAATTCATGCTCAGTCTATAAATGTTGGTTTTGTTCTAAGTGTTCATTTCCTTGATGACTCTAAATGTAAGTATAACACTTAAAAACCTGTCCTGTAAGCTGTTCATAATCTCTGTGTGTCATGTTCCTCAGGCCACGCACTGATTCGTTACAGTAACCTGGGCTCAGCAGTTTACGCCAAGAGAGAAGCTGAATGGCTTTGAATATCCTCCTGGCAACAGACAGCAGTAAATTTTGTTGATGATGGAGAGGACGCAGCAGGTACACACAGTACATGTACATACTAAATATACCTAACAGTATGCACCTAGCCTTTCTGCATAAGGGCCACAAGCTAATGGAACAGGTATGGGGGCGCAAGTGCCCTTTAAGAAATTAATATGTCCATTAATTAAAGATTGGGACAAAATGCCACTGATAATTAACAGAAACTTTATAGGGTCACATTTTATTTGTTGTCAAATATTCATGGGTGAGCAGTGAGTGTTGTCCTCTGTGAATTACAGCAGTGACTGAGGTTATCTCCAAGAGCACCCTGATAAAGAAGAAAAGAGCAAGCCACGCTATATATATGATAAACAACTGAGTATGTAGTCTGAAGCAGTAAGTTGGCTGTACAGTTAAAATTCAGACAAAGCCTCATGTGAACTATTGTGTTGACAAGAATCAAATAACCAGTGTTATTTAAAGGTTACAGTCACATATCACTGACCATAGTCTAGGTATATGGTCTAAACAGCACAAATTGAGCTCTTATTTGTTAGTGGCACAATATAAATGCTGAGTAAAGTACTTATAAGGTTAAGAAAATTACCATAAAATAATCGGTAGGGACACAAATAAGAATACAATATTTCTATTAATCTGGCATGTACCCTGTGTTGTAATTTCCTAACATGTCTGGTCAGCAGTCTTACAATGCTGTGTGTTTGTTTTTGTGTGTAGTCCACGTGAGCGAATGGCCATACAGTTTGTTGCAGCCAGATGATGTCTGCAGTGTGGAGCGGACCTCCACCAGCCAAGTGATAAAACCTCCTGTGGTACATTAAATCAGTGCCTGATGTACAAACTTGCTTCAGACCACCCTGCTCTTCATCTTGAGTTATTTTACCACTTGTAATGTTTGCATCAGATTAACACTCACAGTTTTTCTTAATAAGACCTAGCATAATGAAGAAAGATGATATTTTGGGTATTTATTGAACCTCTATAGTAGGAATCAAAATTACAGTTTTTCTTCATCTGCAAAAATACTTGTTACACACACATACTGCATTTAATAATTGGAAATTAAGTTGAATTGGCATGGTACAGTGGTTAGCACTGTTGCCTCACAACAGAAGGTTCGGGTTCAACCACTTAGCTTGTCTGTGTGGAATTTGCATATTCTCATTGGAGGTTCTCTCCGTGTACTCGGCTTTCTCCACCGTCAAAGACATGCAGCTTAGATTAATTGGTGACAAATTGCCCTATATGTTGGCCTCACGACAGACTGACGATCTGTCCAGGGTGTACCCGCCTCTGGAAGTCAATGTCCATTGTCAGCTGGGATGGGCTCCAGCCCCCGTGACCCAATGTCAGCTAGGATGACTCCAGCCCCCGTGACCCTTAGCGGATGGCCGGTATAGATAATGGATGGATGGAAGTGAAGTTATTTATACTTAAAATTTTCTTGCTGTCACTTTAGAGACAAAATCAAAACAATCTCAAAGCTAATAACTTCTCTGGGTAATTACTCTTGAGCCTCCTCTGCCACTTTGGCATTTGAAGTAATAATAATAAAGAAAAAATTTCCTAGAGACTTAACACACTTACCTTATGTTTGTTCGTGTCCTCCAGGGTTTTCTCTGCTGTCTCTCCAATGTCCGGGTTCAGACAGGCGTTAACCTACCCCGATTAAAGAAGCTACATCACCTGACATACAAAGCCAGGCGTTTGTTTGTGTGTTCAGCCCCTCTCGCTGCCCCTGATGTGCTGGAGGCGTTTTCTGGTAAGTCGGCTGTAAATTTATACCATAAAAGTCCAAATGGTAAGAATAATGGTCCATTAACAGAGGTCAAAGTTCAATCGATCACAACTTTTTTAAGCTCAGTCACTGTAATTACTCTGGATGAGGCATCAAGCTAGTACTCTTAAATGCTGCTGTGTTAAGACAGTCAGTATTACCAAATGTTCCTACTTACTTTGGTGTTTTCCATCGCTGCATTGCCCGCCATTACATCTTTCAACCAGTAGCTTTGGTTTCACTTTGAGGTCCATTTGGTTCAGGGAAAGTTGGATACATAGTATGCAGACAAACAGGTGAGAGTCTGAAATGATGGAGTAAAACTGAAAACAAACCAGTGGAGAAAAATCTGTAGCGATATTATTAATAGTAATGGGGCCGCAGGATTAGTAGAAGGAGTAGGATAAATACAGTTTGTAGGTAGGAATAAATGGACAGTGAAGACAGAGATGAATGGAATTCGACATATGGACAGAGGGAGAAGCTGAGTAATATGCTAACAAACAGCAGGGTATTTTTTAAAGGCCCAGATGCCTCATCCTGTCCTGTCACCTCTTTTTGTATTTTGCCTCTGCATTTCAGATTTAGTCAAACCAAATCAAGCCTGTCTCCTAAATAAATCCTCCTCTTCCTCTGTCTGTTCACTGGTGTGCCAGGCGAGGCCATGTAGCCGCTCCATGGTGCGAATCGTCAATGGAGTAAAGATGAAGGTGATGCTGGCCGATCCTCCCAGAAGAGGAGTCTCACAGCGATCCTCATGCCTACTAGGACCACATTGACAAAAATGACTGGTGAGGCACCAAGTTTTCTGTTGCAGGGGACCATTACATGGTTTGTGCAAACACCACTGTGAGTACATTCAGAGCAGTCCTCTCCATCAGCTGTGGTGATTCATTCATTTCAGTATCTGTTCACAGACCAAGAAGGCTTACTAGCAAGTTAGCATCATCTTTCCCTCAACAATGACTCGGTGGTTTTACATTATTGTACTTGAATGCCGTACCAGTATATATCTTTAAATATATATATATATAACATATATATAAAGGGTTTTTAGTTGTACATTATGATGCTGTTTCAGTACACAAAATGCAAAATACCTGCTCATATTACAGATATTCTAAAATATTTGATCTCCCAGTGAAAGATGCTTCCTTTTCAAACAATGTGTGATAGCTCCCTCACTCTTAACACATCCTCTGTCCTCCACATACCTATACACTCCTGTAAACTGTTTTTTCCTGCTCTGATTAGTCTGACAAGATGTCAACAAGTTACTGATGACACTTAGATTTGTTTTCTCTTCCTGTAGATAACACTGCAGCTTCTAGCATTTCCTAAGCGACTGTTGTCATGACAATGACACCTGACCTGACAGACCCGACCACGACATCAAGACCTTCTCCCGACCTCAGCCACGACCTTTGACACCTGTCTGACCTTACTTCCTGGCCGAAGTGACACTGTGACTCACTGATATTAAACAGGTGCACAGTAGCATCACTATTAAAATGGGAGTCTTAGTCATACACAGTCTGTGAACAGCTGTAACATATACAGTATGTAGAGTTTTTGGTCAGTGTCACTTTTATGCTTTTAGTACATGGTTTCAACCTTGATGCTGCTTTTTGGCTTTTTATCAGCAGGGTAGCCGTGTACAACTACAGTAGTCAACACCATGATTTACCAACAGACTACTGAGGCAACACATTATTTAAAGTTTAAACATCTCGCAGTTTGTTTAGTTCGGGTGGTTAGCAAAACTTTTCATGGGCAGGAGGCTGCAATCTGTTGGTAAGCTTAAAAACAAACAAACAAACAAACAAAAAACAGGATTTGTAAAGCTGGATATGCAAGTTTTATGGTTCAGATCGGTCCTTCCTTTTTTCTCTAATAGTATGCTCTATTATTACATTTGAGCTCCAGTTCAACAGTGTTTAATGCGCTAACTGTAAACTTCTTTTGTCTCAGTAAAAATAAAAATCAGTTCAAAACAACTTTCAGCCTGTGTCATTTCTTCTTTTGGAGCCACCTGATGAATAATTGGACAGTTAAATGTTGTGTTATGTTTTATTAACATTTCCTTGATGAAAATGTCAAAACTTTGCAGTTATAAACCTTGAAGTTACAAGTACAAGGTGTAGTTTAACTCACAGCCTGGATGCTCCCTGATGACTTGCTATCCTTGTATGATTCTATTTTTCCTGTGGTATCAAGAAAATCTGTACTGTTTCTGTTTGATCTCTTGTCAAATTTTGTCGTAAACTTGCTCTGCTAAATAAATGTTATTCTTCAAAATAGTGGTTAAAATACTTGATCTATAGGAAAATGTGTTTGAGAGAAACATTTTGTATTGTGTAATACTAGATGAAATCACAGCAATGTGGAGTTTATTGTATGTACATTTCTGTCAACTACAACATTACTGTAATAGTTAAAGTTGAAGAACATTCATTTCCAACTCTGGAAGCTTTGTAGGGCAAGAGGAGGTCTGATCGCTGGAATTTAAAAGAAAATGGTCCTCTTACTCTTGATTGGTCTAGTTTTGAATATTGATGCCAGCTATAAATTACTGTGGTGCAACTGTCTGTTGTAAATGTGGTCAACAAGTCACACATAGCTAAACTAGTTTGTCAGGTGTCACAGAACTGCACCAATTACATGCAGTATTGGACAGTTTAGTGATATACCTATCACACTCCTGAGTAAACTGTTTTCAGGTCTGTCTTACAATATAATAATCTGATGTTTGCTATAATTCCAGGTATCATTCCTCGTAGACTTAATGAGGCTTCAACAGTTTAGTAAGAAAATCAAATTACATATCTTCCAATCAGTTTTTCTGTATAAAATACCATCTTTCTGTCTCACTTCATTTGATTAAATACGTCCTAACGTCTGATATTAGCTTCAGATAAACTTTGGAATATATTTTGTACAGAAAGGAAAGGATGTGTGGTAAGCAAATATGAAAAAGGAGGGGTATTACAGCATTCCAATTCTGTTTCAGAGTTAATACTGGCATGGGGATATTTTTTTCTAATTATATTAGAAAAAATAAGCCACCCTTTCGGCCAAATGTCCGGATTAACAGCCTTAAAGCATGTAAGATTGATGAAGTGTGACACAGAAAGGCGGCAACATCTATGATTCCAAAACAAAAAGCAGCTGTCAGCTTGTATCTATATAACACTAATTGGGTGTTACAAGCATTGCCCTGTTGCATGAAATTATCTGAGACTTGAAATCATCCAAGAACCTTACACTGGATGTACAGTGATATTTTATTTCTTCAGGAGGCAACTCCTTGAGAACAATATTTACAATACTGGGCTGGCAATGGGATCATTTGGTTTCCCTGCTGAGGGATGAATTATACCACTAATCTGGTCTCAAACACTGCTGACATTTTAAGAAGCGAGACTGGACTTTCCTTCAGAAAGTTAAATGAATTTTCCATAACACAAGAATTTTTCAACAGAGCTTTAACTTCAGCTAAAATGACATGATGGATTTGTTGAGAAAACAATCTCACTAGAATGCTCAAAGTGCTGTATATCCTCAATTCTGACTTTTATTTTAGTGGAGGGTGAGTGAAGCTCTGAACAGATTGATTTCTTACAAGAATCACTCCTGTTCATTTCCCTGTTTACAAAACAGTTTAAACATCCATCAGAAATGTTATTTTTAGCTCAGAAATTTATAGTGCTTTAATTTTCATTTCGTACTGTCTCACTCAACAAATCACCACATTCAATATTTAACTGATCAGGTAGAGAAGAACTTGAAGCCTAATTTATCAAAGTAATTTCAGTTCAACGAAAGCCAGCGTTGAGCAACAAAAAGTGCACAACTACAGCAACCAAATTCTCTTAGAATAGAAACTGTGACAAGCAACATTCATGTAGGTTGGCCTGAACCCAACCCTAACTGGAGATTTGGACACCCATGGACATAAAGTCTGGGAATCACGAGGGATGTGGCAGGCGATACAGAAAATGGGGCGAGAGACAGGCAGTGATGTCATGATAATTCAGGCTATGCTGGAGTCTCTAATTAAAATCATTCAAACATCTGGTCTCTTTGTTGTTTAGCTCATGCATCCATCAGTCCTCCTTTGTCCTTGGTCCGTCCCTAACCTCCATCACTTCCCCCCGCCTCAATCTTCCAGCGCCAGTGTGTTGAGCTCCTCGTCGAGTTCCTCCAGATCTTCGCCCGTGAATAGGTTCTCGTCAACCGGTACCTCCTCTTCTTCTTCTTCCTCCTCCTCCTCCTCCTCTTCCTCCACCACCTCCTCTCCATCCTCCCCTCCTCCGTCCTCCCCTCCTCCCTCTGCTCCCGAAAGCCCGTTGGCCTCAGCGCCGCCGCAAGCTCCGTTCAGCTGCTCCTCTGTAGAAGACGGGCAGAGGAGGAGAGAGGGAGGAGGAAGCAGGAAAGAAGAAAAAGAACAATTTTTTTTACATCATGTTGTACAAGTATTTGAAGCATTGACATAACAACTAGGCAGAAAACACGATTTCTAATCAGTAAGTTTTTCTTACCATTGTCATCTGTCGGTTTACTCTTAGTCCTAGAGGCGAAACGGTCCATGGATGCTACGGTAATGCCTGTATTGTCGACCTCTTGTGGAACAAAACGAGATAAGTCTATGTCCTGGACGCCTCTGTTGTATCAATCTGAAATAAACATGATAAAACAGAAAGTTTAAGAGATCAGACGCAGAAAAAGCCTATGTTGTGAGAGCTGCCATCAATGTCAAACCACGACAACAAAACACGAGCCACAGTTGGCCTCTTAGTGGCAACTCGGAACCGTACGTTTCTGACCTCCAACTTGAAAACGCATGATAGATCAGCTCTCAAAGTTGGAGCTCCAACTGGACACTTCATGCAGACATTACTCACTTTGGCAGCATTAACACAGACTTTGGTTTGTGAAATTACTTATATTATGTGACAGCCTCTTTCCTTATCAGTTTATCCTCCCCCCTTTTGCTGATGTATCCATTAAGTTCTGCTGATATTGCTGCCTGCTATACAAATAATATACAATAATATAAAATAACAGAATTAGCTTTAGATTTACTGTACCATGTTGAAATTAAAACCTGCCATTTGTTATCTGTTTAGAATAACATATACTTAATGGTATCACATACTGAGTGTGTGTTAGTGAGTTTATTTTGCCTTAAATGCAGCAGTCTGGTCATATACATCATACTGGGTACTGAATCAAGATGAAACCTTTTTAATAAAGTGAATACTTTACATTAATAATGTAACAGATTTGTAATTAGCAGTATCAAGTTATCTGAAGGCTTTAAAAAGCAAACTGTATAACTTTTCAATACTATCTAGAACTTAATTTTCCAAAATAAAAACAAACCTAATGTCAATAAAGTTGGCAAAAACCAAACTGCTTTTAATGGGACAAAGTTGTTACACAATTCATTTTACTACCAAAAAACAGGAAGCAGGAAATTAAGGGACCAAAAGCCCAACTGAGTTTAATTAAGATAAATGGGGAAATAAAACATGAATGGAAAATGTTTCCTTGTTCATTAAACTTGTTATGGATTGATTTACAGCTGAAATCTACTGAGGGACAAACAAGTGTACAACAGGTGCAAGTAATTAGCAGGCACATAATTTGCTGTATGAAAAGGCAGGCAGCTCCAATTCAGCAATACAGAACACACTCTTGAAGTCTGGGGACTGCACTAAACCACTTTGTATCACCTGTAAAACGCAGGAATAATAACTTATGGAGGAAGGGAAAACAGTGTTCTGAAAAATGTGGCTGTCAGTCTCATCTTTGAGATGTGGAAACTGTCGCGATTACACATAAACACCACCTACAGCCTTGGTTTCTGTTTACACTTCACTCTGTGCTGCCAACTCTTACTGCTGTTACGGTTAAATTGATGTGCTGAACCTGGAAATCTGTGATGACACTTTTAACACTTAACCTGCACATTAATTGTATGTTTTAGAAGGTTGTGAGCTAACTGTCATTTTCACTTTCACCAAAATTAACATGCACTTTTTTAAAAATTAAACAAGTCTTCTACAATCAATTGTCTGTGATCGTTGCTCCTCCTACTAATTGCTGTTCAGAATCAGAATCTCTGTTATACTTTTTCCTGCACGCCTCTACCGCATGTAACATTACAGCCAATCACCGGCAGCATTATCAGATCTTGATCACGCGACTCCTTGGTATCGAAACTTGGCACCCAAAAACAAGGCATCTTTCAATACCGGGTAATATAGAAAGATTTTGGTCGGTCATAAAAGAACTGAAGTTCAGTACCCAGCCCTAACTGTATAATTTTACATTTTTTTATATGAAACTGTGTAAATTTGATATAAAATTGTGTAAAATTGAGTCATTGCCATATATGTATCAATGTATGTTTTATGTTGTCTTTGCTGCCTCTGGCCCAGGTCATCATTGTAAATGAGAACTGGTTCTCAATTGACTTACCTGGGTAAAAAAAGGTCTCTAGCAGCAGCCATGATCTCAGGCATGAGTATATTTCTCTAAGTGTTAACTCTTTTGTTTAGAGGGTGGAAGGACTTATTTGCATAACACTACCCTCCTCCATTTTTGTGCCACAGTAGGAACACACTTGTTGCCTCTGTTCACTGTGTTCTAAATATTGAAATACTTCTGGCCTCATATTTAAATACTTTTCAGGACCTGCAGGTAACTGCCTGACAACACTGACCTCAAAGCGTAACCAAAATAACTCCCTCATACTGGGAAACAGTGGCAGAATGAGTGCTGACAATGCTGTTCTGCCATTTCTATTTTACACCAACAATACAGATTATGTTAGACTTCACACAATATGAAGTCATGCAAAGCCAGAATAAAGAAGTATTGACTGTGGAAGGTTATCATCTGAGCCGAAAGCAGAGAGCAGACTCTGTGACTGTGGGCCACAAATAGATTGTAAAAGAGTTGATAATCTCATCATTACCTCTTCCTCATCATCCTCATCTTCGTCGCTGGCATATTGAGTGTCATCGGCTTCAGCATCGTCATCGTCGACCAGCTCTGGACGGAACTCGAACACCTCGCGGCCGCTCACCTACACATGCAGATATTTAATTAAATCCTGTATCACTGTCAGTAACAGGAGACAGAATGTACAGTCAGCCTGACCACAGAAATCTATTAAGAGATGCACAAAACAGTCATCCAGGATACTTTGTGACCAATACCACCCACACCAGTTGGAGCCAGACTTACTACTAGCGATTTTCCAGCCTTAAAGTCAGCCTTCTTCTTCTCCATCTCCTCCCTCGCTTTGTCCACCTGTTAATCAACAGCGACCAGTTACATTTTTTTTTGCTTTTCACATGTAACCACATAAGATTCTTCAGTTTTATAATTTAGTCTTGGAATACTTATGACAATGTCCTGGATTATCAGAAGATATCATTTCCACAGGGAAATGTAAGGGTCTAATAATTAAACATCGATGGCGCTGCAATGACAAATGTGTCAAATGATGTAAATAAAATGTTGAACATGTGCCAACCTTCTCCTGCCTTTTCCTCTTCTTCCAAGCCAGGAAAGTCTCCAGGGTGATCCGAGTCACATTGGGACCCAGAGCTGAACGCTGCAGGGAGAGAGACAGATGTCAGGATGTGGACAGCAAAGAAAACTTCCACGGTAAAATCAGTCACATGGAGGGGGTTTGACAATCAAAGCCCAGGTGGCAGCCATGTTGGAGGTCCACACCTTTTGGGCGACGATATCTGACAGCTGGTTACGTTTCTTTGATTTAATTCAGTGTTGTTTTTGACTGACCAATGAATTTTCTTGGGTTTCCAGTCCATCTTTATAGATAGGTATTTTACTGCTTACTCAACTTATTTAATTCTGTTTTATTAAGCCCATCTGAAAATGGTTTTATTGTATTTTACTGTTGTATATTTTAATGTCTATGTGTAAAGTCCTTAGTAACAGTTTTTAAAGGTGCAACAGAAATAAAACTGATTCACTGTACTTAACTGGAACCAATGTCAGCTTGTTAGGCAACATTCAACAGAATGGTGAGCTACTACCATCTTGTTTACACATCTGATTTAAATCACCAACATGTCTACTAGAAGATAAGTACAAAGCGCAAATTATGGAATGAAGACAGTTTGCTCATCAGTAATGTAATGAAGGTGTCCTTACTTACACTCCTTCCTTCTCTTCCAACCCCCCTTAAAATATAACCCAGAGTTGGTTTTCAGTTTTTTACTGAGTCAATAACTTCAGATTGCCTAAAGCAGATTTGGCATCCCTCCACCCTTACCTCATTTTCTATCAGTTCCTCCAACGAAATTTCCTCCTCTTTCTCCTCCTTCTTCTTGTCCTTTTTCAGTACAAAGCCAGGCGGCAGGGCATGTCGGTACATGCAGCTATCGCCCCCCGCTGGACACACCCAGAACCAGCCATACTTATTATTCTCTATGGCCTCCAAGAAGTACTTACACACCTGCAAGACAACACATCAGAGTAGATGTTATATAGACAGGAGAGGGAAAACAAGACAGCATCTTGGATTGTTACTGTATTTAGTTGGCTTCATTTTAAGTTCAGATGGGTCTGCATGGTTGAGGACAAACATCCATGAGATCACTGGTCAACTGAATTCACTACAAAAGTCTTAGCTGGTGTCAAGGTAACAAACAGTTAAGCTTTAATTCATGATCAACTTGATTCTTCGAGAGAGAAGACATGAGAGGAATACAGCAGAAATCACACATTGATATAACTGCTGTCTCCACCCAGTTCATCACCTCCAAACTTACTCCAAATACTGTCTCTCTAACCATTTACCTCTCTGTCTACATGGCTGTTTGAATTTCTCTGCATGCAGGACTTTTATGATCACTGTCACTCTGAGAAAAAACATTAAAAAAAAAAAAATAAATAAAAAAAAAAAATCACACCTGCCAGTGGCCAAATGCACAGCAGTTACACCTGGGCCACTTGACAAAAATCCAGTTTATTCTTTATCTTTCCCTGGCTTCATTCATTGTTCATTATCCATCATCAGGACAGACTTACAATTTGTGTTTTGGCTTTCTTCTTCTCAGCTTCCCCGTGTTTTTTGTTGACCACCTCCTCCAGCTTCTTCTCATCCCAGTTCTCCATTGTGTCTAAACAGGACACAATAGACCCCATATTAAACACAGTTAATAGAGATGAGTTGTTCATTGTGAAACAGTGTGATCCAACATTTTATTAAGCCATGTTATCACCTAGGATAATAGCAACATATCTGTGGTGGTTTTATATAACATGGATAGCATGTTTATGTCACTTGCAATTTTGACATGTTTTTGCTTTCTTACAATGAAGTTTTTATATTTAACACTATAACTGTGCTGCGTGGTGCAGAAGCAGCCATCTGAAATAACACTTCATTGGTACTTGTACTCATTTATTACTTAACATTCAATGTTCAATGCGAGTCTGGGCTGTGTGAGGGCTTGGTTGGCCTTGCTGCAGGGGTTCTCCTTTTACATCCAGACTTCCTGAGAGGGTGTCTGAATTTCAAGTGACTATTAAAGCAGAGGTGTGGAAAATTATCTAAATCATTTCTTGTATAAAACTGGACAAATCACTTTGGAGGAAAATTTGTTGTACTTAGAAATAAACAGAAAGAAGGAACTAAGCCACCAAAATGTATGTTCAAGATTAGTGTTATGAATGCCAAGAAATTCCTAAACCTCTGAGTTTTCATCAGGGATCTTACTTATTGATTTATTTCAGCCATTTAAAGACAATTGTATCAAATATTACAAAAGTATCAATCATGATCAACAAGACTATGACACAATATACAATATTACAGTACATATATAAGTCACCTAACACTATACACCAACCTTTCTCCAGGTCTTCATCTCTTTCATCCACATAGACACTTCTCTTCTCACATTTCCTCTCCATTGACAAATCATGGCTGAACTTGCACTTGTCACCTTTAGTGCACTGGCCCTGCTTAAAGAATGCACACAGCACTGACTTTGGGTCAACACCTGAGAAAAAGAGAGAGAACTGAATGTTTATCTTTTCTGGTAGAGCGGTTTAATATACTGAGCACACACACACAAAAACAAGCAGAAAATATTGGCAATTTTAGATGAACAACAATTGAAAATGTACGATTAGCTAAGGTAATACTGATTAATGTTCTGTCACAGACTGCAGGTTTGTTACCTTTGCTGACTTTCTGGGCAGCAACTACAGGTTTAAACAGCTCATTGAGTTCGTCCAACTCTTTCTTCTTATCTGCTCTCTTAGTGGTCTTTTCTGCCTCAGCCTGGGCAATCTACACACACAGACACACACACAAATGGTGAATGTATTTAAAGATTCTCTGATCCGATCTATTTAGTTTACAAAGGTTTAAATAAGTGGAAAGTTGTTTCATTCATCAGTGTATGCACCATACAACCAGGTCACCAAAAACGTGTGGTACAATCTAGTCAACATTCATTTTCTTCTCTTGTCCTGCACTCTTGCAAATGAGACAGTTTAATGGCTGACATCTAAAATTTGGTGGAAAAAGAAGAGAGAATAAGTACAGTGAGAAAAAGCAACACGGAGAGATGAGTGTGTGTGATAAAGAAGAGAGAATAAGTACAGTGAGAAAAAGCAACACGGAGAGATGAGCGTGTGTGATCTCGGGACAGTTCAAGCATCACGCAGTCAGAGGTATGAAGGGATGAAGAAAGAAACACACTAACAAGAAGGAATTGCCTCCTAACCTGTTTTGCACTTTGTTGTCCATATTTCACTTGCTGAGTGACGTTCTTGATGTACTTCTGCTGTTTGGCCCCTTTTTTGTTCTTCAAGCCAAATGTCTTGTCCTAAAAAAAAAGAAGCAGGTCAATTATTCATCACTTTCATAATTTACTTCCTTTAATATCCTCTGAGCAAAGAGTTCCAACCTAACAAATGATATCCTGCACTTGTTTTCCTTTATATCAACACAATACACACACACAAACAGAAACACACACACACACATGTATAAAGGATAAAGGGAAACCCACTTGTAGTAACTCAGGGCTTGGAGGCCCCTATATACACTATGTAACTTGGGCCTGTCTCAGATGAAAGTCGTCAATCCCATTAGAGGTGTTGGAAAATCTCTGGCTGTTACTCCAAAACAAAGCTTCTGTAGTGCATTGTGAGACAGCTCCACCATCTGACTGGGAGAGTTGGTGATCAAAGACCTGTGTCACATTTCAGATAATAACTCTTAAGGTAGCAGCAGCCACCAGGGCAAAAGCTATCTGTCTCAACAACTGACCAAGTCTGTAAGATGAGGAAAGAGCTGTAATAAATTGATTTGACAACTGCTTTCCTGTTGGATTTTTTCCTCTATTCCAGAGGAATCGTTTCCAAATCTGGCTACAATTTGACAAAAATACTGACAGACTGTTATCTGTGTACAATATGTTACGGTCAGCGGTTCATTTAAATGTTGGAAGGATATGGCTGACATCAGTCTAACAAGGTATTAGTTTATCTTTCAGGCCTCTCTGACTTGCCTAGCTTGTCTGCCACACTCAGCACCAAGTGTAAATATACGGTTTAACTGTTAAAACAAAAGGCTGAGTAATTGCCAACAGTAGCTAGGCACTATATTACCAAACATTACTGTTTTTCAAACATTACAGAAGTAACTCGTCTATCTTTAGGAACTTCAGTCATTTATAGGAGTTAAAGGCTATCAGCCTTGTGTTTTAAGCATAAGACCTCAGCATATCAAGTGTTATCACACTAGGAGACTTGCTCAGTATCTGTTGTGAAATTAGACTGCTTCTACTTAACTACATATATCACCTGAACTTACATTAATTAGATTCGCCTAAAAACTTTTGACAATCTCAAAGATGTGCAGTAAGAAACAGTCTGGGACATCAATAAGTTTCAGTACAACCTGTGCCTGTTCATGAACAACGCTGACAGGCCGGTAAAGTTACACTGACAGAAAGATGTGACGATGTTTTATGTTTAGCGGCTGTTTTTATTGAGCGACATCGGCACTAGTAGTGCTCTCACCTTTGAAAACAAAGAAAATTGCGTTTAAAATTGACCAACTTTTACACCTGTTTCAACTCGGCGCCATAACAGCCTCAAATCTGTTCCCCCGTCTGTCCTGTGGGCCGATCAGCGGTAGGCCCGCCGAACCTTGCTTTAGTTCCCTTACGTAGACAAGCAAGAAATCTAATCGTTAAAGACATAGATATGTCATGTTAAGGTTCCTAATGTTAGCTGCTGACTTTAGAGACATGAATCAACCTTACTAGGACAAGTGATAACACTTTCTGAGGCGGCACGGCCCTGTTAGCCGCTTGGCCTCCTGACAGCTGGCTAGTTCGCTTTCAATTGGGTTGTGGCGATTGACGATTTTGTTGGGAGGCAATCAAACTTGTCAGAACGAACACCTAACAATTAAGTAATACTAACAGCTGCCCAGAGACCATTGTAACTTCAACGTTCACTGGTCAGCACTTGTTTAGTTTCGGTTAGCACTGAGCGAGTGTAGTACGCTAGCTTATCAGCTAACGCTTAACGCCGACATGCTAACTCGTGTAATTTTTTTTTTTTTTTTTTACCTCAATTATCTTTTCCTTTTTCTTCTCTTGAGTTTTTTTATTTCCCCCGGCCTGGGCGGGTTTCTTCGGAGGCATGTTGGCTCAGGCTTAGCTGTGTACAAAACGCGTGCAGTTAGCCTTGTTATAATTATTTTAAGGTGGTGTTTCAGCTGGGACTGGGGCTGCACATTATCCAGTTGTTGCTAGCACGGCACAGCAACGGCGCTCGTACGCCACATGTGAGTTGTTGATGTTCTCTGGCGTCATCACGCTTCCCGAGAGGCATGACAGGTATTGTAGTCCTTAAAGAAACAACGTTATCCAGCTAACTAAAACCTGATCAAACACGAATAACAACTAAACAAACAAACAAAACTGAGACTAAGCTTGCTTCTTGAAATAGGCCCATGACATCCTTACAAATCAAAAATGTATATATTTTTTTAACATTTAGAATTCAATGTACTGTGGAACAACAACAACAACAACAAAAATAGGCAGTAAACTTTGACATTTAAAATGGAATAAAACTAAGTAAAATACTCAAAATATAAAATAAAAACAAACAAAAACAAAACAGCAGAATCAAAATAAAACCTACCACTTAAAGGTAGGCCTTTTTAAAGAATTAAGTTTTGAGAAGTGATTTAAGAGATGTTACCAACTCTTCAAGGCTCACATCTTCAGACAGGGAGTTCCAGAGCTGAAGGGCCTTGACTCACCTTTAATCATGAGCTGAGACTTTGGAACAGACAGAGGAGCCCCAGAGGATCTGAGACTATGCTCTGGTTTGAAGGGGAGCAATAACTCAGCAATATAACTGAGAATGAAACCATGAAATGCTTCAAAGGTAATCAGTAAAATCCCCAAATCAAGTCTAAAACTGACCGGTAACCATTTAAGGTTTTGGCAGAACAGGACTGAAATGATTTTGTTAAGGATGGAGCCTTGAGGAATCAAGACACCAGTATCTATCTACCTTTCTATATACGTATGTGTGTGTGTTTTTAAAGAAATATAAAAGATTTATAATGTAGTATGGTCATTACATAGGAATACCTTGATGGTGAAGAAAGAATAAGAGGATCCTCAATATTATAGAATGAGCCCTCATATTTTAAGTAATAATATTTTTGGCCTCTTCACTGCTTGGGGAGTAATAGGGGTTTATTCAGGGTTCAATGTAATTTCATTGCAGTTATAGTATTTGATCACCAGGTGTCAGTGTTGCAATTTCTGCCAGTGAAGGTGAGAGTTAGTGGATTCTCAAGAAAGGCACTGACTGGTTTCGTGGTCAAGTGTAACCAAAATTCCAGCAGATATCCTTAGACAGCACAGGGCTGATGTCAGAGTGAGAACAAGAATAAGAAATGTAGTCCTAAGAAGTAACTGACTAGCTTCATGCAGCTGGGATAAAGTGGAACAGTCTTGATGATGATGTTTTCTTAATATGTTAGATTTTTTTTAATGGGTATGTGATTATTACAAAGCCACCTACATGCGAACTTCCTTGAAATGCTGTTTGCAGAGGTAATGTGATGAAATTAGGCTTCTGACCACTTCAAGTTTGAGAAGACTGTACTTTGTGCTAACAAATTACTATTTATTTTTGTCAGATTCATGCCATATCCTCAAACTGATTGATGTGTAGCACCCAGATGATCAAGATTAGCAAGTCAGAAAATCACGACTTGAATCATGGGAGTCCAGACATGCTAAATGCCCAAAGTTAGAGATGATTGGATGAATAATTTAGCAGGGGTTTACAGAAGTATGCTGCAAAATCCTATGTGGCAGAAACTGATGTTGCAATGTGCACTTGATTCAGCATGTGACAGGGAATTATGAGAAAAAAGAAACTGTATTTCTACAAGAAGTGGTTTACAAATAATTGTCCTAAGGATAAAAAAGGTTGTTACAGAGCCAGCATCTGGCCAATGGACATAAGACCAGTTTATTGCCTCTATTTAATAGTTTGATTGTATAGGCTGCTGGTCAATTAAGACACCCCTGGTATGACTTTTATTGCCTGAGCATTGGATGAAATTTTAAACCTATCTGGAAACCTTTGTAGCTGTGTAGCTTGTATAGTCTCTGAGCTGCAAGTGCTTTGGGGGGAAATTAGGGGAAAGCAGAAAAAGAAGAATAGCAACAACAACAACAACAGGGCTGCAGCGCTTTGTGTTTGAACTCCTACTAAAGAGAAAACCCCTTTTGTAACCAGAAGCGTGAGATCGTGTCATGGCTGCGGGGCGGGAGAGCCAACCAGCAGGGGTTTTACCGCTTCAGCTGCTGATTCAACTTGATTTAATTAGATTTCACTTAAGTTACTAATGTGATTTCATTTGGCACATTTGACATGTGTGGCCTTCATACACGTCCTGTCTCAGTTCGTTCGGCCAGTTCAGGATGTGTGTGTGTGTGTGTGTGTGTGTGTGTGTGTTATACAGCTGTATGGCGTATAGTCACAAGCCAAAATGGGTCACACATGCCTGCTCCTTTTGGGCTCTCATTTGGTCTCATGTGCTTTAATGAGCCTTGGTTTTTGAGGGTAAGGGACAACAGTTACTCAGTTTGGGTGCTCACATAATGACTGTACTAGTAGTGTGCTTTAATGAGTCCCAGAGTGAGACGATGAATTTACTCTAGTAACAGCATCTTTGGCTGTAAACGTGTTATCAAGCCATCCTCTCTGCTGTCTGTGTGCCTGCTCATATCCTCTGCTATAGCTTTATTTCATTTCGTGTGATGTGGAGACATTTATTTATAACATGTTTGTCATGCATGGTGCCTTCCACCGTGCGCGTGTATGTATATAATAACCTATATTGACACAACTCCTGACTTCATGGCTGAAGGCTAGATTTTAAGACAACAGAGGTGGGTAATATTGCCTCGAGCAAACTTTCTCACTGTGTTCCTCTCTTACTCTCGCCCCCACTCCCTCTTTCGCTCTCTCTCTCTGTGAGGGTCTTTGTGTGTGTGAGAGCAGTCTAATAAATCACTATATCTGCTGCAAGCAACCATTTTTCCCCTATAGCTGCCTTCTTCATATTCATACAAACATCGATATCTTCTGCAGAGGGCACACATGTCATGTACACATGCACACACACACACACAAACACAAGCGCACACATGAATGCACTTGAATCCACTAATGCCTGCAGATGGAGAGATGTCTCCATCTTTCACCTAATTAGCAAAGCACAACAGTTGAGCTCCTTCCCGTGGCATCTGAAAAAACTTGACACCGCACAACCTATCCCAGTCCAATTTTTCTGAGGCAATAATCGAAAGTGTTCTTGTATTCAGTCTGTCTCAGCCTCCTCCTGCTTCCAAGGACAAACCGCAGCACCTTGTCTGTGCTGCCGACTGCTGAGCGGGTCATCAGCTGTCAGCTGCTACCCATCAAGGAGCTGCAAGACACCAGGGGCAAAGAAAAGGGCAGGAAAGATTGGCCCGACCAGGCCCACCCAGGCCTCCAAAAAGGAAAGAAACCCCCCCCCCCCCCCAAAACCTCCCTGTCGTCCGAGGAAAAAGAGTGTACTGCTGCATAAAGAACCCCACCCCCCATCACCCCGCTCGCCTTTTCATCGGCTGTCAGCTGCTACCCATCGAGCTACCAGACACCAGGGGGCAAAAGAAAAGGGCAGGAAAATTGGCCGACCAGGCCCACCCAGGCCTCCAAAAAGGAAAAAACCCCATAAAACTTCACTGTCGTCGATGGAAAAAGAGTGTACTGCTGCATAAAGATCCAGACCTCCCATCACCTCGCTTGCTTTTACCCCTGCACACCGCTGAGATCTCATCAGCCTGCTTGATGGTCCCTGCAATCCAAGAGTTATTTTGTGTTGAAGTTGTTGTAACCCCCACCCCCAATTTTGGTGAATTCCATGTTCCCCTCAACCAGCCGTGTCTACATTTACTTTAGATGATTTCCTGTGTTTTCCCGCAACCCCAAGAGAACAGGTGTGAACTTGTTGTATTTAGCTTTGAGTTTTATGTTCGGGTAATGAGCAATAGCAAGGAGGAGCAGTGATACTGACAGCAAGAGAACACGTTTTTTTCATCCGAGAAAAGGGAGAATCGTATCCTTTTACTGATAACACAACTCGTCTGCTGGATGCATTGTACTGTGGTCCCTTGAGGCTACTGTCGGTGGAGAGATTGTTGTGTATTCCTCCTCTCTTGGTGGATTTCTTTCTCCCCGTGTGACGGTTGAAAGTCTGTGCAAAATGAAGAGTCTAGAAAGGAACGCTTTGCTCGATAATCCTGAGGGACTGACACCAAAACAGGATGTTTAGCCTACTGTTGATGTTTTAGATAAGTGGGGAAAAAAACACATTGGTGCTGCGTTTGTGATCCTTTTTACTTTTTATACCATTGTACTGCACTGGAAATATCTCATAATATCCATGGTTATCCACAGCAAAAACAGAGCTCCAAACAGCAAAATGGACCAAGAAATTTGAGGTGTCTTCCAGTACCTATTTTTGAAAAATGTTAAACTGTTTTCAGGAGGATTTTGTCTTTAACTAGCTGTCCCATTATTCACTCACACTGCAGAAAACAATGTCTAGACTCCTTCTCACAATTGACACAATTGAATAGAGCTGTTTGTAAACCTTATTACTGTCAGTCATAAGTGCTACCACCAATTCATTTTGGTGGGAGCACCGGCAGCACTGATGAGTTTTTTTTTATTTTTTTTATTGCAGTGTATTCAGCTATCGACTCCCTGCAGGGTTTTATCAGCTCATGCTTGTCTTTGTGGCATAAAACTGTTGGTTGGTTTTTGTGATTTTACTTGTGTTCTTATGTTTTACTGCATTCCTACTGCGCTTTTTTATTCCGTGTTTCTATTTCATCATTTTATTGTTAACCTCATCTGCAAACCATATTCATCTCAGGGGGCAATAAAGATTGAATTGAACTGCACTGAGTCATTCAGGGAGGAATGGAGGGTGGTGGTTTACTGGCTGATAACTGGAAACAATGGAAGCATTAATGAGGAAGTTTGTAATATAACAGAAAACAATCTTGCCACAAGGTCCATTTAGTTGCCGCTTTGGGCTTTCAATCATACCACATGACCCTCATTAGCATATTTAGTCGATATGGATGAGAAGTCCTGCAAGTGCTCAGAGAAAATGGAAATAGGAACATCTACATCTATGTGACAACTGCAAACTCCACCTGCTGATTAAGTTCATGTGATATGATAAAAAAGAGCCAGCAACTAAATGGACCCTGTGCTGAGAACTCGATCGCAGTTCCCAAGAATTAACTTTGAATCTCAACTTAATAGTCACTTCTAATGTTGGAGGCTTCAGATAAAAAGCTTCAAAAAGCTAAATAAGATGATAAGAATGTTTAAATGAAAATGTTTAGCTCGGTTCCAGACATCTGAGTCACACTGACATTTACATATATTCATCTGGCAGACGCTTTTGTACAAAGCAGCATACAAATGAGGGACAATCAAGTGACAGTAGATCAAGGATGCAGGTGCACGAAGTAACATAATGAAAGACATTTTTGGAGAAAGAGCAAGAGCAGGATGGTGAGATAGAGGGGAAGAGGCAGGCCATGTGGGAGAGGTAGGTCTTTAAGTGATTTTCGAGGACAGAAGCTTGTTCAGGTAGCCTAAGTGAGTTTGGTAACTCTGGCCACAACAGAGTGACCATAAAGGTCAAGAGTTTGGATCGACATTTCCTGCCATAAAATGACGATAAGACTAATCATCGTCCAATTGCACAATGAGAAATGAACCTGAATGAGGGAGTTCAGGTAAGTTGGTGCTGTACTAGTAGCAACTTTGTGTGCAAGTGTTAGTAACCTGAACTGAGCCAGTGGAGAGTAATGAAAAGTCGAGTGAAACAAGCAGTGCTTGGCTGGTTGAAGAGCAGATGTGCTGCTCCATTTTGGACCATTTGCAGAGGTTTTACTGTTCATGCTCGCAGCCACGCCAGAAGGAAGTTACAGGACAGCATGAACAACGCCTGCACAAGGAGTTGAGAAGCATCTTGAGTCACTGTTCAGATTACATTTGTGCTACTTTTGCACAGCATACAATGCCGTTGGTACATGCTATACATCTTCTGTCACCAGAAGCTGGAATAAATGATGTGTAGGTTTGTGTGCTAAACTGAGATGGAGAGGAAACCACACCCTCTTGGCTCAACCCTGCACAATTCCAGTCAGGTATGAAAAAACAACTGAGCCATTCAGAAGTTTGTAGGATTAAAAATGATGATGTTATCCTCATGCAGCTGTACAGGTTGTTGTAAGCTGACTCACAGAAAACACATCTTTTGAAGATCATATCATCTGAAGCTCCAGAATAGCTAGTAAATTGAACTTGTGGTAAGATTATTTTCTCAACTGCTGTTTCCACGGTCAAGAATGAACTTTAAACCAACATTGAAAAGAAGTCCATAAAGTGCCACGGGGAAAAAAAAGGAAATTTTAACAATTCCATGACCGCTACATAAACTCCATCTGCTGAGGTAGATAATGTGATATAATCAACAACTCCAGAGGAGATAAAAGATGGATCTTCTGGGGAGATTAAGTGTCTTCACATTAAAAATATACATGTTGTCTCACTGTTAAATGCACCTCCCCTTCATAATTGATACCAAAATACACAGTTAAGAAAAACTACTAAACCTCTCATTTGCAGACGGATTTGGAGTAGAAGAAAAAAGATGACGGAGAATAAATCCTGTTTGAGTCTCTTCCAAAGAGATCATGCTTTTGTTTGATTCAGTTCTTGGTCCAGATTATGACAGCAAAGAGTTCACAGATTACAGATTGTCAGAGATAGACTTCTTCTCTTAAATAAAAAATGGAGTCTTTCATTCCAAAATTAGATATCCAACACTTGGGGGAAAAAAAGAAGACATATAAATATATATTTTACGCCTACCAGCAGATGATTGCTGGCAGTAAAGCTCAGTACTATTAGAGTTAAGAGTCACGTCACGTTTGCCCGGCAAATTGTTACGATTTAAGGACTTAATAAACTGTGTTTCTGAAATATTAACAGATGAATTTCAGACAGTAAAGACAAATTTATTGCGGCTTGAAATGAAACCTGTAAATCAGCTTCAGATCCATGACTGAGGCTCGTGTTATTGCCAATAAAATAATACAGATGAACATTTCACCTGCTGTCATTCACAGCTTGTCGGAGCCTTGCAGGCATGCCTGTGTTTTAATGTTCTTTTGTTTTTATTAAACCAACATGGAAGATGATTTACACGCATAAACTGTTTGTTTGAACTTTGAATATATAAAAGGAATCATCCTTTTCTGAAGTCCGGTCACGTCTTGTGCGTACAGCTCAACTCAAACTGTTTTGATTAGAGTTGAAATGAACTCTGCTTTAATGATCTGAGCGTTTCAGTTAAGATTTGCAATCAGCTAAATGGCTCAGTTTAGAACAACTGAAATAAACCAAATAATTAATTTGGAAACGTTCGTAAAGCGCTAAAAGATTAATTTTGAGAGTGGCAAAGAAGTAAATGATTCATCTGAGCAGAAGTGGAAGGAGCTTAATGTTGAATGGAAGCAAATGATTCATTCAGAGGAGTCGGTTCTAAATGACTCTGAGCCAGTTTCATCCTGAAGTTAAAAATAGACTTTCTGTGGTTGAAGAAGATCACACACACACGTACGCACACACACACATATGCACAGGCGCTTGCATGCATGTTGGTGCACATACTGTTGCCACACACGCGCACACACACATGCAGATATGCACACACAAATGAGGATACAGAGACCTCAAAACACCACAATTGCATTTTCTGGATTTATACAAAAAATGGAGAGAAAAAAACCCAGCTTACACACACACACACACACACGCTCACACAGAGTGTCACATTTTCTGTCACTAGCTCTCTTTTTTGTTCTCTCACTTGCTGACACACAAATGCACACACACATGTTCTCTGACACAATCCCACTCCTTCACACACACACACATGCACAGACACACACACACACACACACAGAAACACATACACACTCTCTTGCGCTCTGGCTCATGAATTAAAGAGCAGAGCTGGTCCAGGGGGAAGAAATTATTCAGGCAGATCTGCTCTCTGACAGAGGAGTGGGAGGGAGGGAGGGAGCAGAGGAGAGGAGAGGAAAGGAAAGGAGAGGAGAGAGAGGGAGAGGAATGGGAGGTGAAGAAGGGAGGAAAAAAAGAGAGGAAAAAAGAAGAGAGAGAAAACAGGAGGGATGAGAAGAAAAAGGCCGTTAATAAGGAATGCACTGATTTGACATAGAAGGGCGATCAAACCCCCAGTGGCATACTGTGTGTGTGTGCGTACATGTGTGTGTGTGTGTGTGTGTGTGAGAGTGTGTGTGAAAACGTGTACTTCATTGATTGTGTGTGTGTATAATAGATGTGGGGGGGCATCTATCAATTTCTTTCTGACTGTTCATATTCACTGTTTGCATCTGAGTGAGCATTCAGGTGTGTATGTGTGTGTGTGTGTGTATGTGTGTCTATACCACTTTAATGCTACTGGGTGACAAGCTTCTTTTTTAGCGTAAGGTCACATGTTGCATTGAAACAGGTGATAAAAGCTGTTTTGTATCCAAGCTCCCTGATGAGGTGAAAATTAAAGGCTGACTGATAAACCTGCTGAACATTCATTGCCTCTAATTGCAGCACACAGGTGTGTGTATATTTAAATATACCAAAATGGACCCAACCCAAACCAAGCATGCATTAAAAAAAATCTGAAAGGGACTAGAGCTGATATGAATAGGCCTGGGGATAATTAGACCTGAACCACAGGGAGCAAATATCATAACTATAGGACTATAGTAAAGCTCGAGTCATGAGTCTGATGACATTAGTGGGCGCTGGGCATTCAGACTAAAAACCTGTTAAAACAAAACATAGTGGCGTGTTGTTTCAGGTATGGGTGAGATATGAAATATAAGAAGTTCACTTGGAGTAACAGATCAGTGGATTTGAAGGCTTATCAGGGGCCAAAACACTGCATATTGATTTATGACACTATAAGACAGGATTTTACAATTCTGGAAAATTATCATTTTATCCTGTGTTACAACAGTTAAACAAAAATGAAATTTAAAAAAAAACAGAAAGGGAAGGTAGTCATTTGAAGTCTACATAAGTGAAATCACCTGTGTGAGGACTAGGGGTGTAAGGGGTTTTAAGATTATACCACATATATTATCATCTTAATATATATCAGTATGGATTCATATCCCATATTACACGTTACTAACTCAATATCTTCCCTTTCCTGTAGTATTGTGCTCTTCCCGCTCTCTCTCCTCTTCTGTCTCTTTCTGCAGGTATTTCTGCCTCTGAAGCTGTAGAGTCTGATCTGTGATGACAAGTCTCCTGCTGCTCCTACAACTCCACTCAAAACCTGCTGCTATAATTAGAAATTACTTATACTATTAGTTTTACTGCTACGTTAGCAGTTAATACTTTAATTATTACTATTATCATTACTACTACTGTATTATTGGCATCACCTTACATTTTATATGGAACCCGTGTTATGCTATGTCTTCTCTTGCTATTCTCTACAGATGGCCGCCCACCCTGAGTCCGGTTCTGCTCGAGGTTTCTGCCTCTTAAAAGGCAGCCTAGTGCTTGCTCATGGTGGGATTTGTTGGGTCTCTCTCTTTAAATACCTATTTTAAAGAGTACGGTCTAGACCTGCTCTTTATGAAAAGTGCCTTGAGATGACTTTTGTTGTGATATGGCGCTATATAAATAAAATTGAATTGAAAATTTAATATATATCATCAAAGAATAGAAAGAATTTGCTCTCCCTCAACCAGCTTCAGCATTTAAATTCTGCTTATCCTTAAATGCATTGGTAGTAATAAACCAGTGCTATATAAGAATACAATACTGACAGGGGCCACTCTGCAGAATGTGTGATTTTACTTTTGATAGGTTACTTTAAGAACATTTTCCATGATCATATCCTTTACAACTAGGACTTGACATGGGACTTGACTCACTTACAAAACAATCACTTTGTCCCACCTCTGCTGACAGCGGTGTGATGTGCTACCAATTAATGAGCAGCTGTAGTTGCAAAGAGTAATTTAGAGAGAGTAATTTATGTCATTTAACTTCACACTTCACACTTCCATGTCTGTCTCACCTCAAAAATCACATTTTCTTCATGAGATGATTGTAATCCACAATGGTATAAATGCTGATACAGGATCCATACCTGCTGTAGCATCTTATTATATTGTTTGATGGTTTAATAATGAATAATTATTAAGTAATCATACTGAATAGGGGTTATCATATTTTTGTATGAAAACTATTAGCAACTAGATAGTATAGTAGTAAAGTAGCATAAACTGGAAATACTTGAGTAAAATTGTACTTATGTACAGTATTTTGGGTAAACTCTGTTACAGTCACTGTAAATCTGTACCACAGTAATACAGCAAGACCCCATCTGACCCAGTTAGATTGAATATAAAATAGCCTACGGGAAAACAAGTGAACCGCTGCTATAGAGTCCACGCATTTCGCAATTTTTTATGTTTCATTTTCTTGTGATCACAGAATAATGCTTTTATCATTACCAAAACTATTGTTTTAATTGCTGCGTAATAAAATTCATCAAATAATTTAGTCAGTTGTGAAACAGCGCCCCTCTGTAATGTAACGGCAGGTACGTGTTAATCAGTCTGTGTGGTGAAAGGGGGTATTGCTCCACCAAAATTGAGGCAATCATTTGTCACCTGGGAAGCCAGGTGAAGTTGATAGTCTTTGATTAAATACTGAATCAAAAAGTCAGGACCGGAAGACAAGGAGGAAGAGGAAAACGTGAGCGTTAGCTAGTTTTCCAGTGTTATTACTAGTATCAGTTACCGTAGTTACTTTGCTAGCATCAATGGAAGGCGAAGAAGACTTCTGTAAACAATTGTGCTCGCTGGGACATCACGGATATTTACCACTTCACCGCCACAAAGGAAAAGAAAACAAGCGTCAGCTTCAGATAACGTGAGTCTGTCTCTCTTTGTTTGCTCGTGTTTTGATAACGTACCGCCGAGAATGCGTGTATTTAACCGCTGTGACATGTTTGTTTGGACACTGAAGCTGTTATTGTTTACACAGTGAACAGGGAATTTCAGTTTGTTCAGTTGCCTGTTGACTGTGTCATTTCTGAGAAATTGTGCCCTGTGCTGAAGGCCTGGGACGGCTGAGGCTAACGTTTGAGCCTATTTCCATGTCTTATTTCCCACACTCAGCCAAGAACATTTTTTTACTCTTAAACTGGTACTCCTAACACTTATGTAGAGTTATTCTTACAAGTTTGATAAACATGGGCCTTCATAGTTGGTTGTGAGACATTCTTTCATTCGTTTTTGTCCTTTACTGATACTTTTATATACAAACATAAAATGTCAAACTTCTCATTATTTAGACAAACTAATTGATATACTATCATCTTTTAAGTTGCTCAGGTAAACTTGTAAGCAAACTGATGCTTATACACATCCTACAGTTTTAGCATCATTGTTCAACATCATTGTTCATTTCAAAGTCAGTTTCTGGCCACCTGATTACTGAAAATCCAATATCCACTGTCTCATAGCTCCTGAGAAAAGTATCTGGCTCTGTAGCTGCTAAATGCTCCACTTGGTTCACCTGCTAGTCTCTAACTGTGTCTGTCTCCTGTTAGGTGCTGAGAAGGTAGTGTACAGTGGGGTTTTAGAGTTTTTTTTTTTTTTTTTACAGCTTCTTCCACCTGCTGCTGCCAAAAAACAGTGAGAGTGAACCAAGACAGTAAAGTTTCAGGACAGGCAGCTAAACAATGAGCTAAAACTCAATAAATCTCTGTATGCTCATCACTATGAGTGACCTCTCTCACATTGTCACATAGCCACTTGATAAATTGTTATTATGAAAATACTGCTTTGCATTAAAAGCCCTCTTTAACAGGATAAAACTTACACTTAATAAAGGTACATTAATAAAGGTACCCACGTGACTTGCTAATGTGTTTCTCACCACACAACAACAATAGACGACATTATGTATGTGAATCTACAGGGCTGAGAGCACACATACCAACACAAAAACTGAAGCATTTAAACATTTTCTAATGCATAGTGAGCAGTCTTGATGTTAAATGTTTCAGGTGTAAGAGCAAAATGCAAATGCCACTAATTGAACAGCCACAAGGAGAGAAGCAGTCACTTCCTTGAGTGCCCAACATGTAACTGCCGCAGCTGCTAATGACTGCTGAGTGATCACAGTCACTGAGTACCACAGTATGACAGCCACGCTTGTCATGGATAATCAGAGGTGCAGTACAAAGAAAGAGATTGTCAAAATTTGATGCTGATATCTGAAGACACTGGAAAATGCTTTTCTTCAGTGGAACTCCACAAGGACAAAACAAAAGAGCAGTATTCCCCCATCTTGTATTCTTGACACACATGACATCTACTTTTTTTTTTTTTTTTATCTTTATCATTTCCTTGTACTTATTGAAAGTCTCTAAAAAATAAAAAAAGACTCTCCTCTGCTGGAGCTCAGTCTGTACACTTTGTTATTATTACTGTTTGTAACAGTATTTTCTGGACTGCTGCTATTATCACTTTGAGTGCTGTTTATTACTTTGAGTAAAAGTTCTGAATACTAATATGTTACCAACTTTTATCATTTTCATTATTGACCAATCTGCTAATTATTTATGAGTAACTAATTTAATTGTGTAAAATTTAAAAAATGTCAGAAAAGATACTAAAAGATGACAGTTAAAAATGAACGTTTTTTGATGAACCATTAGAACGTCTTTAATTTACAGTGATATAAAACAAAGAAAATCCTCACAATTTGAAATGCAGGAAATATAGCAGTGAGTATTTAATGAATTGTGTTATTATAGGAGTACCTTACTAATATATACTTACACTAATATATGGTAGAGTTTCATTTAAAGAAACTAAATGCTGGTTTAAATAGTAAACCATGTGACATTTTTACAGTTGCTTTGCAATATTCGTGGCCCAGAAAGATATGACAAATCACAGGATGTAAAATGTTTTTCTTGGGCTTTTATTGTCTTTATTGATCATGATTAATCACATGAAGATTTCCAGAATATCTAAGACAGAGCTGAGCCTCATTCACATTCACCAGATGAGTTTGTGACAGCAGGAGAAGTTCCACAGTGAAGTGGCAATAGTACATAAAATCAGTGTTTTCTCTCTACAGAAACTCAAGGTTGGCATGCAATGGCTTTTTCTGTAGCTTTCAGTATCAATATGTGCAGACAGGGGAACATTCCTCTTGGAAAGTATGACCCTGGGCACGCAGTGAAATGATATTACATATGTCTAGTGCATTTGTATACAGTGTGTCCTAGAAGTGTTGTTTTTTCCTATGTTTTTAAAATAAATGTAAGTGACTGCAGGTCCCCAGAGCAGCTAATACAGCAGCTGATTATTCCTCCACTCCTGTAGAGAAACGTTAAAATGTCCTGCCAAAGCTAGACAGAACATTAAATCCATTATGTTGGTTTTTTGTCTCCTCTTGCTTATGTTTTTTTCATAAAACCAGTTGTTTTGGATTGCGCTTTTGAAACCTCCCTCAACAGCTACAATCAAACTGCCCTTGACTGAGGTATTTCACCTCCAGCTGCTCCATCAGAGGTGCAGAGCTCCGTCAGCCAGCAGGGTTGTACTGGGCAGCTCTCAGAGCTTTATATCCAGACCTGATCTGCAGGATCAATATCTGGACCAATCACTGCATTTTTTAATGATTGCTATTGGCTAAGTAAAGCCTGCCAAATCCATTTTCAGTCACTGTAACCCATTGCGCCCCAGGTACCCCAGCTGTCAAAAATAAAAGATGAATAAATGCTTAACTGTACTCTGTAAAGTGCAGAGTTACACAAAACACACAGCATCTAGTAGTTTCATTGAAAAAACCACACTGTCTTCTTTACTGGGCAATAGAGCAGAGCACTCTAGGTCAAAAACAGTTGCTTTACATCTATTTTACAGTTTTGTGAAAAACAAAGCTTTAGTGAAAGACAGCACAAATGGTATACATTTAAAAGTAAAACCATTCTTAAGACTCCTGAGATGCTTAAGATGTCTTGCTCTGATTCAACTCCAATTTGCTTTTCACCAGTGATGTATCACATTTTTACTCATCCCTCTCTCTGCTTTAAAACATCACAACTCTAGAACTTATGACACTTATTTACTCAATCTAACAATATTATACATATAACTTTAAGTACTTACTGTTATCTTTCCTTAAACCGAACCAAGTAATTTGTGTGTTTAAACCTAGCCAAACCTTAACCATAGTGTTGTCACATCATAAAATAGATTTATTATTCACAAGTGATTTGTAACAGTTTTAGAAGGCACAAACACGCAAACAAATAATGTTGTCCTGCTAATAGGTGTGTCAGATCAGGAAACACAATCATTGCATTTTGACATGCAATTTGTAGGACTTTTTGGGCTGGTTGTACAGATTGTAAACTCTGCGAAGTGACTTGGGCCATGTAAATAAACTTTATTTGAATGGACTTGACAAATAACCATAAGCCCTGTTTACAGAAGCCCTAATCCCAAACCATGCAAAATACCATTCAATACCAACCAACACCAAGGTCAGATTAGTCAACATCCTTACAGCAGAGAAACAGGTGTGTAAAGAAGTCATAGGAGCTTGTTTTACACATAGTGTCATACAGAGGACATGCTGTAGTCATTTTGACAAAGACCAAAGGCTGAATATAATGGAGGGTTTCAGATACTTCCATCTTTTACAGTCAGCCAGTGTTGCACTGACCCTGATTGATTTATCTGCCAAAGACAAACTTTACTGCCATTTTCCTCTTGACGGGCTGTAATTTTGGACCTTGCCTATAACCACCAGTGTAATTAACATGTCTGGTTTATATTGAGGATAATAAAAATAATGTCAGTTGCTCTTCTGGTATAAAGGGGCTTTCAGAGAGGACGCAGTGTCCAGTCAGACTGACATGTAGTTAAATGAAGCAAGGTACAAAGGAGAGGGCAGGAGAACGTAACCCCTTGCATTATGGACATAAGTTAGTGTTTGAAATTGTAATAATAGTGAGACATAGACACACACCGATGGTGTGCCATCAGGGCAATTTGAAGTTCAGTTTCTTGGCCAGTGACACTTCAGCATGCGGACTGGAGGGAATCAAACCACTGACCTTCCCATTAGTGAGCCACAGCCTCCCCTATGTGTGTGGCGCATAAAATGTAGTGTATTAGAGCCTGTCAGTGAAGAGGAGCACAAAAGTTGAGGTACATGACAGGTACATGCACACCAGGTACACCTGTAATGTTGGAAAGAGCTTTTCTCCATGTTTTGAATATATATATATATTTGTGATACAGCCAGAATCCACTTGTCCTTCACTTTGGTTTGTTAGGTGCTGATTTTGTTTTGATGATTTTAAAATAATGACTTTCAGGGTATATATATATCACTTCTTTTCACTATTGACTCTGCACTCAGATTTTAGGCATTGAGTGTGATCAGCCTGCTTGTTTTATCTTCCATGTATAGTCACAGGTCACACAGGTGAACTTGAACTGTCAGCTGATATTTTAGCAAAAAAAGTAAATGGACCAGACACCTGCAGGCTGAAAAGTTGAGTACATTTATTATCATAATAACTGCATTTCTGTGACATAGCAGAGTATTTATGACAGTTATGGTAACCTTAACACAGTTATGAAAAATAGTCTTTGTGAGAAGTCATGGCAAATACTGGAATCTCAACTCTCCATCCCCCTTGGATGCCCCCTCAGTTTTTTGTCTATGGGTCACAGTGCACAACTGGGCTGTCGCCAAGGGGCAGCATTGTGGGTGCAATGCCCACCCATGGCAAACCGCATTTCCCCCATTACACACTCCTCCACCTCCCCCAATTCATTTCCAAGCAACAGAAAAAAACTCAGATTGATAAACAATCGTGTCCACTGCAATGTGTGAAAAGCCACTGGGAGTAATGAGGAAAGTTTTCACTGACAGCTGTTTGTTGATGCACGTCAGATACAGGCTGGTCCTGAGGAGATTAAACACTGAGATGTCACTCAGCCAGGGGTGGTGCGGGCACTGCAGCAACCCCATCTTCAGGTGGCTGAGGTGCATTATTATTTTACTGTCGCATTACACCCCACTCTTCTGGTCCATGTCACCCATGATAGGCCTGTCTTTTTTTAAATGTCTGCAGTAGTGTCCTGTACTAATCTGTCTGAAGGCCTGTTGATCTGTTGTGTCTGAAGGTTTGGATTGGATTTGGTTTGGTTTTGTCACGAGTGATGCCTCTGCGCTGTCACTGTACAGCTCTTGATTTCTTAATAACTATGCTGTTTTCATACTGTGATATTGTTTCACTGACAAAACATCATGATGCTGTTGAGATGTGATTTACCATGTTGCAAGAGCATAAGTTCTTTGCATTGGCTGTGAGAATACTTGGCTTTGACTCCCAGCTCTGGGTGTGTGAGGTTTTATCTCTCCACCAATTTCACAAATTATTCAAGAAGTTATAAGACAGCAAAGTACATATAAACAAGTTCCCGGCTGCTCGCGTTTCTGTCCCCATCATCACCCATCTCATTACCTGCAGCATTATTCATCAATACTCCCACCTCGATCCCCCTCTCCCTCACCAGCAGCACACATATACCCCCACTGGGAAGGATGGCAGCCTCTGACAAGCCCCAAGTAAATGGGCACCTCATCTTTGTGTGTGTGTGTGAGTGTGTGAGTGTGTGAGACAAGTGCTGACAGTCCAGGAGCCTGGCCTCGTACAAGGTCAGCATCTGTGAGCTTCATCAGTGCGTATGAGTGTGTGTCCGTGTGTGTGTGTGTGTGTGTGCGGGTACAAACAATATACCACCTGTGCCCCCCTGCCATGTCCGCACCCAGCAGATGCTCTGAAAGTCAAACTCAGTCTCACACACACACACACACACACACACACAGACACACATACCTAGTCACGAGTACCATGCAGAGTTATCAAAGTCAGCCGAGGTTAGTTGTAGTGTTATGAGTGTGATAAATATGATAAAATATGGACCATAAATTCAGCTCATATGGAAAGGGGACAGGGCCTAAAGGCTCTCTGACACAGTCAACACAGACACAAAGACACAGACACACAACGCGCACACACACATACACCATGAATGAATTATGTGAAAATCGGCTATCTGAGCACACAGGCAAAACCCCCCTACCCTTCCTATGTAGGACCTGCAGACTGGAGTTGTTGTTTTTAGTCATTTTATGGTGGTTTTGCCTTTTTTTTTTTTTTGCTAGCTTTGTGGTTATTTTGTGTCTCTTCACGGTCATTTTTTGTGCCTTCTGTAAATAATTTCATGCCTCTGTAGCATTTCTTTGGAAGTTTTGCATCTCTGTGTAATTGTTTTGTGTCTCTTTCTGGACATTTTCTGGTCCTCTTGTGTCACTAGTCACTTGCACGTCCATGTAGTAATTGTGTGTCTTTTTAATTGTGCGTTACTTTATATAGAGGCTGTGGCCCAGGACTCCCTGACTTCTCAGGCCCCTGGGGCTATTCTCAGTAGGCACGTTCACTAATGCATCCATTACACCAACACAAACAAAGAGATACTAAGTACTAAAAGGAGCTAAAAGTTGACATGATTTAAACAGTAAACTTGGCATGCCAATAACGTTGCAGGAAATAACCAGTGATGATTTGTGAGTCTATGAATTAAATCTAATTTCACTGGACCTGTCAGTTACATTGCTTCTGTTTATTTGAGCTAATTTTCATTTAAATGTTTAGCCCCAGAACAGTTACAAACAGTCTACGTCGGGCATAAAGTTACTTAAGTCGCCATTTATCAATTATACAGTATGTGAGACTGGAAATGGGTGAACAAACTCAGCCAGTGTGAAACTGCATTATCATAAGAGACAAATCTGCATGTACATCAGAAGTGTAAGCCAATGTTTCCTTTTTGTTTCTCCTTTACTCTTACACTTATATAATGACATGTATATTCCTATTCTTCACCTTACCTGTTTGCACAATTCTGAGGTGAAAGAAGGCAAAAAGCAGGTGTATGAGACAAATAATAAGTATGACCTTAATATTCAAATATACAATATTATTATTCCTACACTATATTATGACAGTTGTGTGTGTGTGTGTGTGTGTGTGTAGGTGTGTGCTTTTTCAAATATGTGCCATGCACCTTTTGCCACATCCCTTCCAAATTCACCGTACTGCTTCTGCCCTTTGCACAAAATATTTACAATAGGTAAGACAAGAGATTCACGAGAAATCTGGGGAAAAGACCCAAAGGGCGCTTTGCATTACTCAATGTGCATGCTTTGCTCTTTTCATCAATACTCATCCTTTAACAAATAAATTGTTTTTTTTTTCCCCATAACTGAGAGGAATCAGGACTACAGAAATTCAAATCCAGGTTATTGAATCTGGAATTTTTGTTGTCACTTAATGAGTTATATATGAAATTAATAATGTTATAACAAATAAAACACAAATTTTAACTTACAGAACTGTATTGTCACTCTGATAGGAGTAAATATTGATCAAATATTTAAATACTCTCTTTGAGTTTTTTAAACAACTATGTGCTTTGTTTTCCTGGCAGCTCAGGACAGAGCCTCCTCTAATAACAAAAACGAGACACAAAAAATTGATTAGAATTTTATTAACACTTCAGTAAAAGCGTTTGGTATGTCAAGACAGAATGTTTGAATTTTAAGCAGGGTGAAAACAGCACAACTTGACAGGAGGCAATACTGTGACAGCAAGAGCCAGAGGGAGGCATTATTGTTATTGTCTCCCTTGGTGGTGACTCGCTTGCAATGTTCCATTGCTATTAGAGAGCAACATAAAAATAAAATCAGATTAAATGCACATGACAGGAGGCAAACTCTCCAACTGGAGTCAAGTTTATGACAAGCTTGTGTCATTTACTGTGACTGCATGATTTATTTGGCCTCGCTAGGAGTGGAGGAGGCAAGCTGGGAGTTTTCTAATTCCTTTCTCCATCATTTCTACAGCCATCAGTCAAAGCTGCAGAGAGCAGGGGCTAAATGTGAATGCTCGATAAATGGGTTGTTACTGCTGCCAAGTTACATTTGGAGTCTTTGTTATTTCAAGCCTTGTTTTTACGTTTTGAACTTCTGCATTCTTGTTTCAGCCTTTTTTTAAAAAAAAAGACAGACAGTCCTGGTTTTTCTGTTTATTTCCCACTCTGTGGTATCACAGGCTGGACTGTGCCAGGTTAGTCAGCAGTTCACACTCACCTTGACACCTAGATGCAATTTACACTCATCAATCAATCATGTTCCGTAGAAATGACGTTTATGTACAGCTAATTTGAAAAGGCAAATGAGTTTTGAAGGAAACGTCACGCCAGCCAAACTGTGTTGTCCGTTAACATGTTGAGGAAAAGTTTCACATATCTGACAAACAGCAACTACAGCTGTATTAAACTTTTTATGTTGCCTGGCAGCCCTTGGGAAAGATCTTGGTCTGGTTTTATACAGAAAAAGTTTGCAGTGACTTCAGACACAATGTGTTTTTTAAACTTGAACCAAAGTGCTTGGTTGTGTCTGTGATCATTTTGCATTGTTTTTTGGTAGTTCTGTATCTCCTTTTGATCATTTTGGTGCCTGTGTAGATGTTTTGCATCTCTTTGTGGTTGTTTTGTGCCCCTTTATGGTCAAGAATGAACTTTCATGCTTAACCACCATTGATTTTTATGTTTTGGGGGGGTTGGGGCTTTTTGTTTGACCAAAAAATAAAAGCAATATCAAGACTTTACTGTAGGATTTCTGAAACTGTAGTTGGCAGTTTTCACAAACAATTATTCGATTTATGTGGGTTCAAAGACCAATTCCAGTAAAACATACAGCTTGCATCCTTTAAGTGATAGCAGCTTTTATTTTGCTTGTATAATTGTTTCAAAACACATTCATCCTCTTAAAATGCCTTTTATATCCTGCAGTCCATTTTCAGGTGTGCTCTAAATCTATAACAGTTTGTTACTCATCATTCAAAACCTTGCCTTTTATTTTTGTTCAAAGCTTCAAATTGAGGTTGTTGGACATTTAATGAAAATCGATTGAAAGATGATGTTTTAATTATCAAAATCAAAATAATCTATTGAAGACTTATTCAGATGTGATATTGGTTCAGCTGGTCTCAGTATGGAGTGGGATGCCTTTAAGTGCTCATTTAGAGGTCATGAAATTCAGTGTTCCTCACAAAAAGCAAAGTGGGCTAGACTGAAACAGAAAACTCAAAACAAAATTAATTTCCTCACCCTGCAGACAGAGATTCTTTTGAATACAGACTTAAGTGTTAGATACTCTACAGCAAATATGAATGAATGGAGAGCAATGATTTCATGCTGGAGTTTACTTCATGCATGATAAGCACAGATAAACTGAAGGTGGAGTGTCAGTTTCACTGAAATTCTCAGAGTGAATTGTACTTATGGGAGTGAAAGTAAAAACATTTACTAACTTTCTTGACCTTGTAAATCACTCCAATATCTCCTTTGAGGATGTGGCATGGTGCAGAGCTGTCCTCACCTGTTAGATCTCAGCAGGGAACATACACATGTAGGAGGTGTGGACATGTGAAGAACGCTTCAAAATATTTTAAAGAACAAGTTTCTTCAAAGACACTGATTGGATTCAAACTTCTTTGTGACAGATTTTGTTTGGGATCTCCAAAGGCACAGAAAACAAGGGTTGGGTTTTGATAAGTGCAGCAGACTGTACCTGTACTTTCCCATTCTTATCTTTTTCAAAATTCAATGACTGAAACATGGAGAGGAGCATCTTCAATCACTGGGAGTGTTTTACATGAGGCAAAGAAATGCATTAAAGCTGAAAAGATGAATTATTTAATCAATTAATTGATAGACAAAAATAATTGGCAGCTGTTTTGATTGATTAATCATCATCACTTGTCTGTCATTTTCCAAACAAAAGATAAACAATTAATTGAGAAAATAATCAGCCAATTACCAGATATTTAAAATGATTGTAGCTGCAGCATAAATACATTTAAAAACACAATGAAGACTCGCCAGAAGAGAAATCCAGCTGACCAAGTGAAATGTCTCAGCAACTCTTGGGTGGATTCCCATGGAATTTGGCACAGACATTTATGTTTTCCTCAGGATATATTGTAGACTAATGACTTTGGCGAGCCCTTAACTTCAACATCTAGTGCCACCATCAGGTCAAAATTCATCCAGCTCCTCCTCTATATTAAACAATGCAAGTTGTCATTTGTATTCTCTCATGCCACAAATGACAATGACTAATTTAAGATCATCAGGACGTTTTTCCATCTGTGTAATATAACAACTAAACTCCACTTCACTCTGTTTGACTGACTCTTCCTAAACATCCAAGAGGCATATTCTTACATCCAAAACACCCATCAACCTCCTGCACTGACGCCACACGCTGCTTTGGCCTTGTCAACTGAGTTATCCCTGTCTAACAAACACACACTCAGCCTGGCTGAATCTTTTCCCTGTTTAATCCCCTTGATGATCAGATTTATCTTGTTAAAGAAAGAAGTACAAACAGGGAAAATGTTAAAATGTTCTTACTGTTTAATTAGTGAGGGGAAGAGGAAGGAAAAGGTGCACCTCCCTACCAGCACAAACATACATCTGATGCACAATTCTGTAGCTCTGGTATTCTGTTTTAAGCTCACAGATTTCCCACCATCTCTTAGTCTAATCTCACACTGACTTGACCTCCATATCAATAATTCATTTAGCACAGAAAAAAATCTTGCTCATGAGCTGAAAACTTAAGTTCCAGCGTTAGCACTTCTGGTGAGGCCAAACTTTAACTCTGGATGAGCGATATTTAACTCCTGACATCTGACACATGAATTCAGGTTCTTTTTTTTCTTTTTTTTTCCCTCTCTTTGTTTTCTTACTCACTATTTCTACCATGTCTATTCTTTGATTTATCCCCTGTTTTTATACCTTATTTATATGTGCACATATGGCTGTATGGACCTGTTTATCAAGCATGTCCAGAGTGGTCTATTCAAAATCTGAAACATTGTACTTATGCTGCTATTCAGAAAGAAGAGTAGAGTCTCTCCAAAAGATGATGTATGCTTTCTCAAGCATTCGGTTTTACTTTAAAACTATTATCATGAGGAGGTAGATCAAAGCTTCTTAAGGAAGCATTTGCCATTAGTTGATACTGTATACTGTAAACCCCTCTTTGAACAGTGGCTTGAAAGCTTTTAAAGAAATGAAGTTACTTGAGGTAGCCCAGGACTCTGAGTGACAATGAGAGGGAAAACGTGTGTACAATCTGAGAACTGCTGACATGTAAGGAACATTTGAAGATAACAACAAGCTTCTTCAAAGGCCCAGACTGGATTTGAATTTCACGTCTACAAATACATCCATACTACAGGAAATAAGTTCTTTTTGTTTAAGCTTAATTTAAAACAAAGAAACACAGTTTTAGAGTCACAATTAAGAGTCAACAATTAACCTAACATGCAGGTCTTTGAACTGTGGGAGGAAGCCGGAGTTCTCAGAGAGAACCCATGCAGGCACAGAGAGAACATGCAAACTCCACACAGAAAAGCCCCGGGCGAACCTGGAACCTTCTTGCTGTGACGTGACAGTGCTAACCACTGTACCACTGTGCCGCCATCCGTGAAGGTTTAGTCATAAAATAAAACCTCAAAGCACTCAGTGACCTCAGTCGCACTTTCACCTTGACCCTGGAGACTGGGTTTTGCCTCCTGATCTCATATGTAGTCAGGTTTAGGCAACAACAGCACTTTGTAAAGGTTATGAAATAATTGTCGTATCATTTTAATGTTATTATAAATGCACTGTCTTGTACTACATTGTGGACTTTTTAATATTAAATCAAGACCACAAGCTTTCTCTAACCTTAAGAAAGTGCTTTGAATGGCCAAACATAACTATAAAAAATGTAATTAACAATTAGTCCCTAGATGTTGGTGGTAAACCTATTCCAACCAGCACTATGTTTCTTCCAGAGCATATTTGCTGTTGCAAATTAGTAGCACATAAACATTACTTCTAAGACACAGGGTTGATGTTTTGTGATGACAAAATAAGTGGCAACAACTTTAACTAAGCTACTGACTGATTTAAAATGAGTCTTCATAGAGGAGGTTAGAGGTGACAGAAATTTGCGTTTCTAACTTTACTACCACATGGCCCCAACCCTGTCTGAGCAGGCTTACACAATTGTTTTCTCTGTCCACACTAAAAGGTGAGGCCGGTGTTGTTGAACTAATTCACTGTATTCCTGAAAAGCTTTCGGAGAGAAAAGTGCATGGTAGACATGGCTGAATTGGAGGCATTTCTCTTGTAGTCAGGTTGATTGTTCAGTTTAGAACGATGACATTCAAACTTAGAAATTAGGAGTGACAACATAATGCCAGCCTACAACAGAAAACAGCCTGAAACACAGAATCTATGACTGTAACTAAATTGATGTTGGCATCTGACAGACAGCAGCTTCAAGAGCCTAAACACTTGAGTCTGAATTGATGCTCTTATTCAGCTATTTCCTCAGCAGCAAATTATGGCAAGAAGTGGAGACAACCCTCCTCCTCCCCGCTGCCAAAATCTCAAAATGAGCTGACAGGTTACCAGATTTTTTTTTTCCAGTACAGGAGCTGCTTGTGAGTCATTCTTACAGCTGTTTACAAGCTCTGGTTCACTGGTAAACGGGCAGAGTGAATGTATAAGAACCAAACTCAAAAATGCAACAAAGCCATTTCTGCAGAGCCAAAGAAAACAAACTGTAGGTGTTGGAGGAGTGCCTGTGTTTATGTGTGTGTTTGTCAGGGTCAGTGGTTCTGCATCTCTACCACGTGTCCTCACAGAGATGGTAAAAATGCAGTTATCATTATAAATAGCAACATTTTGGGGATTTCAGTTTTAGAGTTTTGGATAATGGTGCAGGTTTTGGTTTAGGGCTGAATTTTGGGAGCAGATTTCAATGACATACAGTGTCTTCATAAATACAGCAATATAAAAATGTGCTCACATTTGTGTGAGTGTGTAGGTGTATGACAGGCAGCATATGGCTAGCCTTGCACGTAGTGAAATATTAAAAAGCAGTGTCAGCAAGAAGGGCACAGTGTGTGTGTGTGTGTGTGTGTGTGTGTGTCCGTGTCCCATGGGGAGTAGAAATCTGCCGGACATAGACAACTGGGCATGACAAGCTCCCACTGTGATACGCACGCACACACACACACACACATACACAAATACACTATCTCTCCTCTGTCTCTGCTAACTTGTCCAGTTGGCCTTATCTGCTGGTAGGACTAAATGCCATCTCTCTTGCACACAAAACACACACACACAGAGTAGTTTTTTCCACATGTCAGGGGTTTCAGAAACATACCGTGCCTTGTATCAGAAAGTCTTCATCACAGAGAAACTATTCAGCATGCAATAAGAGGAGTAAACGAGCGTGTTGGGGTGTGTGTGTGTGAGAGAGGGAGAGAGAGAAACACGGCAAAATCCAGGCTTTTTTTTTGCTGTTCTTCACCTCCCCCTCGCCCCTCTGAATCACACACTCCTGCCTTGAAGTGATATTTAAAAATCTGTTCTTACGGGATCATTTTGGGGTCGAAGGAGTATTTTGTCACCATTTGGTGTCTATTTTTGGGAGATGTCATGCTCTGACCAAATTACACCCCTCACTTCTGTTTGCTCATAAGGCTTGATTCATGTTGAGAGGCGAAGCAGCACCTAAATGGTTTCTATAGATTTTTTAATTCTGTCTCATGAAACAGATGTGCATTCATTTTAGCTGTCTGTCTTTTGTCTTACACATTGTGAGACTGCTACTGAATGATACAGAATATATCCTAGACTATACTGAAAATACAACAGAATACAATACAAAGAATACAAGAACCAGTTTCATTTTGAGAGAAGCAAGCTTCAGTGGAAACAACTATTACTGTATAGACATTTAAACACAATATACTGTACAGATACAATAGACATAATTTGTCTTGGACCTGATTAGTTGTTTATTCAGATATAGCAACAGCGCTCATAATCAATACTTGTTTTATTGTTAGTATTTATGAAAAGAAAGTCATTTACCCTTTTAGTACCAAAATAAACAGGTATATGCAGGTTTTTTAAACATGGCGGCTAAACCCACAGAAAAAAAGGGAACTGACTCTGTTTCCATTGCCAGAAGATGAGTTTTCCGCTCTGTTTTTTTTTTTTTTTTCTGGTGCGTGTTTGATGTCACATACATGCTGGAAGAGGAAAGGGGTTAGTAAACAGTAAAAAGCAGTATGAAGGCCAATTACACAATTACCATTGTGCGTTGTTCCCATAGACTGTATGTTCCTAGCTATTTAGGCGCCAGCGTCCAGAACTTTGACGCGTGTGTATCCATTACTGTTGATTGGAGCTGGAGCTGATAAATACTTGTGACTACCACAAAGTAATTTCACCTGGGAATGAGTGCTGATTGTACCCTTTCCAGATTTTAGTGGGTTTTTTGTTCAATGTGAAAGAGGTTGGTGTAAGTTTTAGTTCCAGCTTTTCACTTGTGAATATTTTCTGGTTTTCTTAGTCTTCTATTATATCAGTATCTTTGTGTTAACACTTGGACAGTTGGCCAGCCAAAACAAAGAGGATTATGGCATTTGAAAGGTTTAAAAGTCATGTAGGAATGACAGATTTTAGTTTAAATTATTTGTGGTACTCCTCTTCCTCTTCCTGCCTCAGTTAGAACATATAGTCCAACTTAAGATGAAATGTTCCCTGACCTGCTATAATTACTGCAGTATTATTTATTTTGTTTGAGAGCATCAGGTTTAGTGTCTTTTAAACTTGTAATAATTCATTATTTTAGCTAACTGAGGGTTGGAAGAACTTTTTAACAAGCTTACAAGCTGAAGGCCCTGACATTATCACCTAAAAAAAACTCCACAGAGCAACTACAGTCACATTACAGATTCTTATTTGATTGATTTGAAACATTAACAACTTTTTTCTTAAGGGTGACATTATAGGAGAGTTCATAGTGCATCCAAAATGGAAAGAGGTCATTCACTGGGGAGCATGAATGTGCTGCATAAATTTCACGCCAATCTGCTCATTAGAGTTTAATTTATTTTGTGTATAATGTTTATTTTGTCCGGATGGCCAGAGGGTCAGGGGGTCACTACAATCATTAGGAATCATCCTCTGGGGACTGTGAATATTCAGAGCAAATGTAATGGCAATCTGCTTTTTGGGGACATCTTGCTCTAAACCAAAGCTTGACAGATGGACCAAACAACTGACAGTGACATCTGTAGGCCCGTCTGCTAGCAGCAGCAAAAACATGTTGGACTGGCAAAAATAGAAACCTGGAAAGAATGGCAGATATGATGACAGGAGGAAGTAATGTGAGGAAGAGAAGCAATTCTGCCATTTTTCTGTTTGCATTTCACTGTACAGTTACATAAAGGTAGCTGATTACACTCTACTTGAGCATTCATTATGTTGAACCCTGAGTTATTTGACCATCCTTAAGTCTCCATGGTTTGATATCCACTGATCAGTAGTGGCAGGCAGAATTTGACAGGGGTTTAGCAAGCCAATTAGCTCTGCACACTCAAAGTATAGTGAAAATGTCAGAGTGTTGTATTGATTATGTGAATAGGCTTCCTGTTTTGCAGGTTTGAAAGCACTGGCAAAAACTGTAGGTTAAACCACAAGCCATAAGAGTGACTGACAGTAAAATGGATCAATCACATGCATTAACAACATGTGTGGACCTCATTATTTCTATCTCACTGTACGTGGACAGTATGCTTGATATGTTTTGGTCAGTTTTTGCTCTTTTTTGCTTTGGTAAAACAACATATTGGTCTTAAGGTTTGCAGTGTATATATTTTCAAGTATAGCTGAACATCAGTTTGAGATTTGTAAAATGTATGTGTCATCCAAATGCCTTTAATAGAAAATAACAAAAATAGAACATTTTTGGCTTGTGATGCTTTAAAAAAAAGTCATGTCTATTTGCAGCCTGTCACAAGCTGCACGAGCTCAGCCGGGAATGATGTTCCCTTCTCAGATTTTTACAGCGCTTAAGAGACAGAACAATCCATCATTTTACAATTTAGAAGAAACAAAGATTAGAGAAACATCTGAGACTAAACACATTTTTTTTTGTGTCAGAATTTTGTTTCTTATTTTCTTGATAACCTCCTCATGAAGCCTCAGATTTGACCTCTTTGAAAACTCTCCACTTGCCTGATAATCCGAGAGAAATGTTATTTTGTTTCAGTCTAATATGATGTTCATGGTAGCTGATCTCTGTTTGGAAAGGGTGTTACAGTGTCTTGTTTTTCCCTCACCTGTCAGAAGCGAGTGACATTCATGCCATCAACATGATCTGTGCATTCAAACAGAAGTTTCGACAGCTATGAGCTATGAGCTATTTACATCTTTCACATTGATCAAAAACATGCAGATTTGATATTTCTGTAAATTGACTCACAAAAGCCTTTCACAGTTGTGTTGAACTGATTCATGCTTGTCACAAAATTTGTGGTGACAAGCATTTAGTTATGTGTAGCTATTTTTCACGGATGTAGTTATATCTCTGTTTCTGGCACAGGAGATGACATCCCTGTCCTTAATCCCACTGGCAGAGCTCTGTTCATTGAGTCTCCAACAGGAGGAAACACCTGTCAGTCAACCTCTGAGGAGCAGTGCTGAGCTGTAAAGTGAGAAATGACCACAGCTGGACTTGCAGGTCTCCTGATGCGTCTGACTCAAAAAGATTTTTTCAAACAAAGATATGGTGATGAATTCATTTATCACAAATGCCTCGGACTAAAACTTTTGTTCTATGGGCCCAAAAATTTGGGTGCCATCTTGGAATGTGAGATCCTGTTTTCTTAATACCTACATGATATCAAGAAGCACATCACCGCAGCTGTTTGAATCAGGCTAGGTCCCAACTCCCAGGCTGGGAGCCAACATCAAATATCTGTAGCTAAGTAAGTAAGTTCAAGTAACAAATCAAAAACATCCTTGGCTATAAATTTATAAGAATCTTGATGGTCAAAAACACAGCTAATCTGCTTCTTTAGGGCTGTGCCCAAGTGGTTTGACCAGGTTTGATTTAAAGTATTTTCTCCCTGCCAATACAAAGGAATAATATTATTAGAATAAGATTCTTCAGGGCCAGGTTATAGTAGAAAAAGAAGCGGTTCGTACAATATGTTGTCTGACCGTACTTGAAGCAGAGTGAAAAGCGGGGGAGGAGACAATATAATTTTAAAATGGGGTAATGACGCACATTCTGTTCTTGAAGACGTGTACAGTGTTGCACTCACATGAAAAGTGCCACAAATGAAAAAAAAAAAGAGAGTGATAAGGAGAGAAGCTCAGACCCAGTGTACTACTTCACCTCCCCAGAGCTGACCAGTCACAGTGTAAAGGAGGGTGTGAATGTCGGATCGTCGCCTTTCAGAGAGAGAGAAATAGTCAGAACAGACCCCCCTAAACCGCCATCATTAAATTGTGAGAAGAGGGAGTATCCAAATCATAACTATCAGGCAAGAAGTTCTGATGGAGTATACTGGCCCACTAGGTTTTTAAAATGTGATTGGTAGGTGAAAATATGAAAAATCACCTTTTCCATTAAGGCCCTTCCTATTTTAAACCAGTGAGAAGGGCACATGATGAACACAAATACAGAAATCTGTCTTTGAAATAAGCAGTCTAACCAGTCTAACTTTGTCAAACAACATGTTCATGTTGGACCCTTTCACCTCAAGGCTTGTAATGTCACATATGAACAATGAAACATGTTACTGTGGTGTGTTAAGCAGGAAGTAGCTGCTGCTGAATTCAGTGTTGTGATTCTGTAAGCATAGTTTACAGACAGCAAGAGGCTCTTTCTTCTCTAATGGTAGCAATAACTCACACACATACACATACAGGGCTTAATGGCTTTTATAATGAATAGCCCAAGATAGTGGGCTATTAATTTGAACGCCATGGTGATAGAATGACCGATCAGAAAGTATTGATCATACCGATAGAAAGTTCCAGGCGACAAGGTACTGGAATGAGAATGTGTGTGTGTGTATGGGGTGTGTGTGTGTGTGTGTGTGTGTGTGTGTGTGTGTGTGTGTGTGTGTGTGAGGGGAAGGGATTAGCCGTGTGTGCATGGTAGTGTGTGTTCATACTGTGCGCATGTGTGTGCTAAAGAGACATTTCTCCACAGTAGTTTGGATATTACTGTAAAAGATTCATGTGTCATGGTGTCACCTCCTGCTCCCTAAATCTGGGTGACGTAAACGACTGAGCTGGAGCCATCTCTAAAGCCCCATTCGGACAGGATTAACATTACAGGAGGAGGTGGGGAATGATCATTAATTTAACTCACTAGTCTGCACGGCATTTTAACCATCATGAAATTACAGGATGTGGTTTAAAATAGGTGGGGACATTCAGCAGGACAAAGACAAAAGGGAAAGACAAAAGCCTCCCTGGTGGGGCGAAGGAGAGTTGAAGAGAAGTCATGGGAAGGAGTCAAAAATTGCCTTCCCTCTTATAAGTCAGTCAAACAACACACACACAAGAAAATATTGATGCCATTCAGAGTAACCTACACTTTGCAAGGATATCACTATCTTACATGCTCTTACATGCAAACAAATGTCTATAAATCTGCATAGAAATAATTGAAAATAGGTGTTTCAGGACTTGTCTGGGAAAGGCTTTTAAGTTTTCTTTAGTATCAAAGTAATCCAGTGGTAGTTGTCTGCACATCCATGGGTTCACTGCTAACAGGAACTGCTATTAGCTAATTTGGCATGGTGCCAATTTGTGTAAATAAACAGTAGCTAACAAAAAATAGGGCTCAAGGAGAATTGGTTGTCATGTTGGTCATCAAATAGACCTATATATTGGTGTTAGCATGTAAACATCTGTCAAATTTGCATAAACCTCTTTTTAAAACTTCTCTCACTCTTAAACAAAAGCCAAATTTCACACTGGACTGATTTAAAAAAAAAAAAAAAACAAGTGAAAAGACAAGCAGCTCTTCTTGCAGGAAACACTCAAGAGATCCACTTCAAAATACAAGGACATTTAAAATACAATACAGAGGGACCAGTGAGTTCACTGAACAACACTAGGTAATTGTAATTATTGCTGGCGTGGGGGTGAAAAATTACCCACATATGCTCTCCAGATGGGATTAAACTCACTGACAAGTGCAAGGTAAGGTGGAAAATTGACAGTTGTTTAAATGGTCAATTGGCAGAAAATTTGTGAACTATTTTAATCATTAATAATTTTAGTGATTTTTCAAGGAAGTCTGACCCTGTCACTCATGAAGACTTGATAGTAAATGGATATTTTAAAAGAAATATTTTAGACTGTTAAATGGACAAAATCTGAAGACATCAACTTGGGTTTTAGAAAATTGTAACAGATATTTTCTGTTATTTTCTAACATTTATAGACCAAACAATTAAGCAGTCAGTCGAGAAAATAACAGCAGAGATCTGATTTTTATTCATAAAGTTTCCAAATGGCAGGTACATAGAAAAAAAAGTCTGAAAAGCCACGAAAGCGTAAAAAACACTGACACTGTCATGTCTGTCTTGTTTTCATAAAGTTTCCATTTTATTTCCTCATCTGGGTGAATGTACAGTAAACCTATTTCCAGCATCAGTAGCAAATCAAATGAAAAAGTCAACCTCTGCATCTCTTAGACTGTTAAATGTCAGTCTGTAATGTTCACTGTGTCCCCAGAGTTATTTTGTAGAACTGTAATTAACTTTTCGGTGTATTTATCCTGAAAAAAGGAAAAATCAGAAACCATCAAATGAACCTTTGTTATTTCCATGGTAATAGAAACATCACAAACCATTAAAAACCTTCATAACCCATTAGATCTGTTGCATAATGGTTTCTAGTGAGATTTGGACTCTCATCTAATGGTTTCCACTATATCTTTCAGCAGTGGTTTTTAATGGTTTCCATTACAGGCTGCATTGGTTACTAATAGTTGTGACAGTTTCCAGTAGATTACAACAGAAAAACCAACAAACCATTATGCTGTAGTTTGCCAGAACTCATCACAATTATGGATAAAGGACTAAAACTGTTAGAGAATGTTGTAAAGTTGATTTTTTCAGCAGCTTATTTTCCACCCACCTGGCTTATCTACTCCCACTTAAATTAGACATTTCCTACAGTTACTAGAAGGATTGCCAACAGCTGAAGAAGGTTTTGACTGACTTTTAATTCAAAATCTTTGTCCAAAAATATTTAAACCACCTTTTTATCATAATAGACACAGAGGAACGATAAGTTACAGATATGAGGATGATGCACTGTAAGACGGCTATGTTTATTGAAAATGTATATCTTTAAAGTTGAAACACTACAGCTTTTAGGGTTAATAAAACTAAGTGAATCACTCATTTGTATATTTCCATTTTTGCTGAAACCATATTACTTGAGTAGCTTGTTGTAATTTTAGGTTCATTATTGAACAGATAAAGTGCATTTGAGAAAAGATGCTAAAGTCTACAAATACGACCATTGTCATACTGCATAGACTCACTTACTGACTGATAAACTCATGTATGGTCATTACTTGCGATAGAGGTTTAGGTGATCATAACAAATTATGTGAATGCGAGCAGTCAGTCCTTCAGTTATTCTTAGGCTTTGTGGTCCTCATGACTGAAATGAAAAATACATTCTGGTGAAGCAGAATTTGTTGAGAGTGAAATAAAACAAAATTGAATACCATGGTTCTCTATGCTGGAAAATGTCGGAGCTGCTGTCCTCCTGGGTCTTGTTCATGAGTGAGGTAAAATGGAGCATGGGATTGTGGCCAGTTGGTGCAGCATCCCAGCAGTAATGTGGGCGTTGTGCCGGACGTTGTGGTGAAAGGGGAGCTGAGCCAGAAGGCAAAGCTTCGACTTAACAGTCTTTCATGCCAACCCCTAACTTATGGTCATGAGCTTTTGGACTAGATAAGTGGTCACAATGAGTTTCTGCATCTGTGGGGTGGCTGGGCTCACCTTTGAGATAGATAAGGAGCACAACCACACAGCTGCTGCTCCTTTGTGTTGAAAGGCCAGGTGGGAATGGTTCGGGCATCGATTGGATACCTCCTGGTGCCTGTCTTTGAGGCAGCACACCCAACAACAAGCAACCCTGGGCAGACCCTGAATATGTTTATGAGATCTCATCTGGCCTGGGGCTCACATGAGATTCCCTTGGAGGAACTTGAAAACACATTTAGAGGCCAACTGGTGGTGACAACTCCAGTCTGTGCTGCTGCGATGTGGTGTTGCACTATGGTACACTACACACCATCATGGATCTTTCGACCATGTGTGTGATCAGCTTCTGCTCTTCAACTAGAGATTGATGCATAAAGCTTTTCCCCATAGAATATGGTGGGTGCTCTTTAATCTGAGTGCAGTGCGTATATTTGGTCTTTGCCTTGACTCTTTCTTCTTGTCATTTGTAGGGCTGTCAAACCGATCGATCGTGTAACTGGAATTAAAGTCAGTCGTAAGCAGTCCAGAAGACTCGGTCCTGCTCCTGCCTCACTACTGAGAGGCCTGAGCATTGATCCATGATGAGTTCTGCATAATAGCCTCTTTGTACATGGGGCAGGCAGCAGCAGGCAACAGCTCATTTGGTGTGCTGGATTTGACTGGTCGCATGCTGCTGCAGAACTCCCAGCCTGATGCCTGCTGAAAAAACCTTCAACCGTGTCCCAACACCACATCAAAGATTTGCAATTTCTTATATAATTAACTCAGACCTCTCATTGAGGCCATCCACACAGCTCATCATGCAGCTGGCAGAGAGTTTGTCCATGTTCCTGTGGTCTAAAAATTACCTTTGTCCTGTCGTTTTTGTGTCTCAGTTTTAGGCACTTATGCGATAATTGTCATCTGCATGTTTTGTGTAAGGCTGAGCAAACTCATATTCAATCGGCTGACTTGTTGCCCATCAAACTGTCTGCTTTCATTTGGTATTTACTGGTACCTGTATAATCATTTGTAGGCACCAGTGATTTTGATCACATTAGTACAACTTGATAGAAATGTAATGAAAAATTGAAAAGGAGAAAATGAGAGAATAAAGACATAAAAGCGGGCGAAAAAACAGGAGAAAAGAGAGAACATACAAACAAAATCATTTCAGTTAACGTTTGGTCAGGTAAGATGCCTATTATTATTATATATAAATCTGTCTTTTTTAAGTGTGCATATTTTTTGTAACATAAGTTTTCAACAGCTGCTTGAATGCCTCAATTATCTCTCTTTCTATATAGAATACTATGTTTTCTAATCGTCATAAATATTCATTAAAAGTCTGCTGATGCAAACATTCTGTAATTTCGTCTTGTGTATAAAGTATATATAGGTGAATCTGTATGTGTCTGTGTGTGTGTGGTGAGTCCACACCATATTGCATGTTTGATTTCGCTTTATCTGCTGGCACCAATGTGAAAACTATTACAGTTCAATATTTAACATCTGTGATATCATTTCCTAAGCTTCTCTCACACTTTGCTCCACACGTGACCACTGTGGGTGAATCTCTATACTGTATATGTATGTCTGCAGTTTAACATATGTGCTTGCAACAGTCTGCAGGTTTGTTTTGTTTACGAGCCACACATACAGCATGCATATGTAGGAGTATTTACCTTATGTGTCTGGGAGTTCATTGCATAACCACCTCAGTCCAGACTGGAAGTATTTATACAGCTAAACATTTTGTAATCTTCAGGCTCTGTGCTTCTTGTTCAAACAAATACAATAATGTACACTACATTACAAATTGCCAAATCTCAGCTTTAATTTGAATGGTTTACATCAATACTGAAAGAACTGTGTGTGAGATATAGCCCACACTTTAATATGTAATGCTTAATGGTGCCCATAGAGCTCATATTTGTAGACTTATAACCCCATCAGTGGCCAACTCATAGACCCAGTCACACCAGAAAGTGGCACAGCAAAATTCAACTCATGTCTTTATAAACTACATGAAGCTAGACTACTCCCAGATCTACTTTGTAAACTGTCGTAGCTGGAAAGATGAAGGCTAAACATTCTTGCAAGCCAGGACATCTAGCACCAATCGGATATAGCGTTGTCTATTATTGCTGTGATGTTTACTCCTCCCTGTTTTGTTCTCAGGTTCATCATTTTTCCTAGCAGGTTCACTCAGTCACTAATGACACAACAAGTTCACACACTTTTATTCAAGAGATGTATTTGTATGTTTGTGTTGTGGAGGGTTTACTGCAATAATTATGAAGTTAATAAAGTGGATGAAGTAATACGGCTAATAATACAATAAGCTACTCCATTTTGAACTCTCTATTCTTTGTTTTACTCTCAGGTCAACCTGTGTAATACCACTGAAATAAATTGATTTTGCCACAAAACATAGCTTTTTTAAATGAGCAGGCCTTCATAAGTTGGTTTAGCTTCTCATGTGCCACACTGGACTCCTGATTGTCAGTTTAAAATAAAAGGTCAAAAAAAAATCAGTTTGGCAAGAACTAAAAGTGTCTTTTTATTCCATACATTTCTTCTACCTACATTTGCTCAATCCAACTCGACTACTTAATGGTTGTGTTGAGATTGGGGTGTGTTGCGATAGTAGCAGCTAATTTGCAATAGCTGAGATCAGGAGGGGCTACAGAGGACTGGTAAGCTCACTTCTTTCTTCTCAAACTTTTAATCTTCAAACTTGCTTAGTCTTCAGAGCCAACTGATGCTCTTGACTCCAGGCTCCCTCTGCAGCCACAAGACTAAAAACAACCTTTTCACATATGCTTATCACATCCCCCAACACCTGTAAACAATAAAATAAGTAACATTAAAATAGATTGGAGTTTCCTTTAGTGCTCTTGCGGCTGAATAAGATGCAGGTCCTAAGATATCATAGTTAGAAATACAAGTTGGCAAGTTAAAAAAAAACACCTGTTTTTAATCTAATTAAAAATCTTGAAATTGTAATTAATTCAAATTTTTGTCCTTTTGTAAACCCTACAATGTGTACTCCTCATAGTTTGTCTTGTGAAAATGTATATGTTCTTTTAGATCTTTCCGGGTCCAGCTGTTAAAGTAGCAGATTATCACTTCATGTATGGATTGAGATGCTTAACAATCACATACATTATGGGTGAGAAATATCAGGATGCCCATTATAACACATTAGCGACGTTAACCTTTCACAGTAAGTCAATGAAAAGGTGACTTTTGGCCTTTCTGGATTGGTGTGTTGATGAAGATCATGGATGATAGTAAACCCAGGTCTCATTAAAAGAGATGGAGTAAGTAAACTCTTAGTAAAACCAGTTAAACTGAGCAGTGACAATATAAATGTAAAGGTAAGCAGGAGGTGAATATTGCGAAGAATACATCAGTGTGCCACCTGGGCGTGCCATCTATAAGTCTATACATATTTATTGTCATCTTAGATATTTCTCGTTATTGCAGCAGGGATGTCTCTGTCAATCTTTATTTCTCTCTCCTGAGAATATTTCTTTTTTCCTTTTCTATCTCTCTCTCCTCTCAACCATGAAAGGATTACCTGAAGGGACAGTGAGCTATCAGTGTAACACACACACACACACACACACACACACATACATACACACACACACACACACACACACAGTGGTAGACACCTGGTCTGATACACATATATGGCGAGCATTCCCATGCATCTACTTGACAAGCACATGTACATGGGTGAAATTGAAACCACACACACACATGCAGAGGCAGGCAGTTAACAGTCAGCAGGACTGGGACAAGGACAGTTAGTTGAATAGCACTCATTTAGATGGAATGGCCATTTTACACTGCATGTGTGTGTGTGTTTGTGTTGTGCATGTTTACACCGTGCAGAGCTTTGGGAATAAGACACTGTGCCTGAGAGGTCTATGAGGAAACAAGTAAATATTGACAGTGAGAGAGAGTGAGATGAGTGGAGATATGAACCTAAGGGGTTGTGGATTGATAATTTAATGGTTTTCACTGGGAAAAGAAGGTGGATAGAGAGGAGAAGAAAGAGGAGATTGGAGCAGGAGCAGAGGAAGGGTGGGATTTGGACCCTTGCTGTTGCCATGGTAGCATTGGCTGTAAGATGAGCCACATGGCCTGACTTCAAATAATTTGCTGCATCGCTGTTAGCGACTCAGCAGCAACAAAGCAGAATCATGGAAGGAAAGACCTTTAACTGAAAAATAGTGCTTTTCTTAATTTTAAATTGGCCTTTGTTGTAAATTCTTTAGGAGGAGTGCTGCAGCATGACCTCAGAGGCATTAAGTAGGCTGCTGTGTTTATGTCAGGTTGAAAAGAAGAATTAAGACTCAATTTAGTTTCAATCCTAGGGATTTTCATCAAGCAAATACAAACAGGGAGGTCACAGGTGATAAACCTGCAATTACCCAGAACTTTATCTTCCCCTCTGGCGATGAGTAATTACAATCTGTTGTCCTCGCCATCGTTTTTCTTAGACTGTAATTCTTCCTCTGACAGATTTCTTTTAATCTGGAGCATTGGAAACTTTCTTAGAGCCTAGGTTTTTCCACCTTAGGCTCCCACCATACTCCTAGTTCACTAGCCTACTATCTCTGTTGCTATCATAGTTTGCTGGTTGATGTAAAATGCATTGCTACCAGTGTTCAGCAGGGGAATGTTGTCTGAACATCAGATTTAAAAGTCCAGTGAAGTACAGACAGATTTACCTGGCGCTGATCAACATTGTGTGAAATCTTTTGGCAAGGGCTTGAATGTAGACATTCATTTGTGTATCAAGTCCTGTACTCCAACTTTGAATAGACGACAGTACATGCTTAAAGAATTAGGAAATATCAATACAATATATATAATCTAATTCAACATTTAAACCTCTTTTAGAATTCAAAACTAAAAGTATATTGTTTCAGGTGCATTTTGGCTGGGAAATTGACAAATATCCTTGACTCCAGGTTGCAATTGCTTAACACTTTTAATTGAGCTGTTTCAAATCCCTCACCCCTTTGTCACTCTTACTACTGATCTAGCACAGAACATAAATACGATTAGAGTGATAACTGTGGCAAATTAACCACTTGATATTTGTGGTATATTTTGACACAAAATTACATGATGTCCCAGAAAGGTAGACAAAGCAGGGTTCTCATTTATCAGGTGACAAACTCAGATATCTTTAAGCTCTGATAGATGCATCCGGAAGAGTTGTTCAGGTGTGTTCAGACAAAAAAGCTAATTATTTGGTGACCACTGGACCTTTTATGCAGTCTGTGTTGATTAAGCCCCAAAAACCAACTTATAACAGTGTACGAACTGTAGTTCACTACAGTGTGATGTTGTGTGGCAGCTCAGCCTCCTACTGAGGTGCAACCCTCTTAGGAACTCCGTACTTTCTTTTGTTTCCTCAAGTTCTCTCCTTCTCCCTCTCGTCTCTGTATATTAATGAAACGATTCATTCAGCTGCTCAGGTTAAACTTTTCCAACCTGTGTGGATGCATCACCTCAGTTTTACTTTGCCTAAGAGCAAGTTGCATCTAATCATGCCCTTGTGTCTTTTCCATTATTCAAATTATTATTACGTATCAGGCTTACTAGTGACTTTTAGTGGTGCCTCGTCCTGTTATATATGTTATACCGTGGAGAGCGATATCTCGCTCAATGTATAAAAGAATTTGAACTTGATTATGAAGGCAGTTGCTTTGTGTTTGTACTAGAAACATGCTGAGTGTCTGTGTAGCATGATTTTTAAAATATAATAATCTACTAGACTTTTTTTTTCATTTCCATTGCTTATAGCTTTCTCTATTTCCACAATTTGGCACAGATCACACTTATTATCTATCACACACTATTTACTATACTGACAGTTGAGCTAATAAATTCAGTTATATGATCATTTCTGATTTCATGGTAATAAAAAATCAGAAAAATATAATATCTAAACTGTTCATATATAGAGTAAATTAAGAATAATTTTGAAAATTAATTCTTCATCTTCCTCAGTAGGATCATCTGATTTAGAGTTGAACCTAATCTCATCTATGATGCTTTTCGCCAACATATTGTCAGAAACATAAATAGCCTTATAAATGCCTCTGCCATTTAGAATTTTTATTAGAGTTTGGCCCATTTGAAAGTGACTAAAGCTCTTACTAACCATCTTACCCAAAAGATTGAGTTGTGTAGACATTGTGAACACGTGTATAACATCATTTGTGGTTTCGTAAAAGAAACATCATCCTTCACTCTCCTGCAGTTTATAATTATAATTACCTGGTGAACAATGAGTGAAACAGCTATGAACCCCACCCCCTTTTTTTTTTTTTACAGTTTAAGCCGTCCGCTGTTGTTTAACGGTTACTTCTCACGCTTCTCTCACCTACCAGTCAACAGGCGGTCTGGGTGTTGTTTTTACATCAACTTCTCTGCTAATGAGCTGCTGCTGTGATTATCAGCATCATAGCAGAGGCTGAAGAGTTACAGTAAGTTAGAGCTGAGTGGTGATTCCAGTTAACACTGACAGGTACAACAAAATCTGAGTTATTTAGACAAGAGGTTGAGGACATGCAGTGGTATGATGAATCGCTTTTATTACTAAAATCGCAAAGACTGCAGCCAATGATTGTTTTAGCATCAGTATTGTTCTATTATTTTTGTGAAAAAATTTGTCACTATTTTGTCTATAAATGCCAGAAAATAGTGAAACATGTCATCCACGAATCTACAGAGCTTGGTGATCTCTTCAACTTGCTTGATGTATTCCTTGTTCAGTTCAAAACCAAAAAATATTAGATTTATAAAGATAAACAAAAATAAAGAAAAGCTGAGTTAAATTTGTTAGCTGTGTTACCATATAACAACCAGTTTATTTCTTGTCTGTTTCAACCAGGGCTGCAATAAATGATTTTTTAGTTTTATTTTATTGGATTAATTTAACAACGGTAATTGTTTAGTTTATACAATGTCAAAAAAAGCTACTCAGTACTCAGTGTGATGTCCTAGACTGTCAACAAACAGCCAAATAACCCAAAGATATTCATTTACAGTGATATCAACGAAAAAGCAGCAGATTGGCACATTTGAGGTGGAACGAAAAATTATACTTGCTGCAGTGATTCATTTTCTCAACCAATTTATGCTAATGGTTTCAGCACTGTAGGATGCTCCTGTGTGCCTTTTTATCCTTCAAACAAGCAGTTTTATTTTAACAGTGTCTTGCTGTAAGACTAATAACTAGTTTCTCCACCTGCTTGCTTTTCACCTATGAAATGCAGTAATGGAATATAAAATGTAATTTAATACTGCCGAATTAAAATTAACTGGTTTCTTATCCATCACAACAATTTAGAAAACCTTGTACCTTTACTAAACCACTCTATCTTCATATTTGAGAAGCTGGAAACAGCAGATATTTTGCAATTTGCTTTAAAAAATTACTCAAAATAGGTTAATCAATGTAGTTACAGGTCAGTTTTCTTTAAATAGACTAATTAACTAATTAATCACTAATCACTGCATCTTATAGTTAGTACATTGTTACTTATAGTTAAGTAATGGATGTGTCTTTGTTTCCGATCACGATGGAGGGAACAGGAATGCATTTTAGTCTGTGTGATCCAGACTGTGTCCTTTCTGTCAAAGCCGAGCTAAACCTACACTCCCTCTTTTCTTTTTTCCTCATCCACAGGCCCACTTAGCATTCTGGTTTTAGTTGCAGCTCTATCTTGATCCGCGGTAGACACCCTCTTGGTGGACAGACACACAGGAAAAAAACACACACAAAGACAGGAATGAAGTCTCTCAATTGGAGGTGTGATGGAATCAACATTGTTGTCATTTGGTTGGTACACTGCGGGCGGCTGCCAGAGCAGTCACTGATACGATTTGCCATGGAAGAGCACTGGTTTGGTGCATGCGAGGCAGAAATCTGATGTGCTGCCATTCTGGGTCTGGTTCATTTTTGTGTTGATTCCTCTGCAAATGAGCACATGTAAAGAACAGAGCTTATTCCTCATTCCCTAGCATTACAAACCTCATTTCTGTCTCTTTACCCGAACAGTTGACGATAGGAGATGGTAAAATATGGGCTGTAGCTGGAATCTGTTCAGCAAATCAGATCATTCTGTATTTACCTGTGAAACATTAGGTTTCATTTTTTTTAGTGCATGCTGATGTTCATATCACCATAGAAACCAGACTTTGAGGAAAAATAATCAGCAGTGTATTTTGTCCTCAACTTGCCTCCTCTACTTTCATTTTCCAGAATACTTTGTCAAAACTTCAAGTGAACTTGTTGCTTTAGCTTTAGGTTTGCAACAGGATAACAGCAGGACATGAGCTTTCTGGTCTTTTGTTTTTCTTGTCAAGAAAAGTGAGACTTGTGTGCTCAAACACAACTTGTCATGTGGCAGCATTGTAGTCTGTAGAGGAAACTGTCAGTGGAGAGGTTTACACTCATGCGGTCCTTTGATGATTTCTCCAAAATGATTGTTGTGTAAAATAGTTAAGACAAGAGCTTTTGGTACAAAAATTGCACAGCTTATCTGGTTTCAGTGTGAATGGAAAAAAAAACATTCAGAAACAAAATCCGATTTAAACTGCACTCTGCGTGTATATGTATGTTTGTCAGCTGTGCCGCCTGTACATGATAGTAATGTGAAATGATCGTACACATTGTCAATTAGTGGCATCTATCTTTTTTGGATAAAGGATAGATCGCCTCTAGGCTGGAGGATTTGTTGCTTTTTAATATTGTATAGTAAACTGAATATATTTGGCTGGCTGGTGGGACCTTTGTGGAGTTCAAAATTAGACTAGTACTGGGCATTCTTCTGGGCCACAGGACTCCATGTAGCAATAAGAAAGAAGGATAGAAATGTGCTTTGCCCGCCCTAACAGGTGCAGCAGAAGCTGACAGAGGTGAGGGGTAATATCAGTCAAGCACAGTATATACAGGCCCATCCAGTTGTGAGACAAGCTCTGAGTCAGGCATAATTAGTGAAATCACCTGTGGCATGTGGGTGACATGGTTCTGAGGGCATTACACACATGACTACACTGTTATTACAGCAAGACTGGGATGCCGACAAAACCTGAAAGCACTTTTTGTCTCTATGATGTGTTTAAGTAAAGCGTTTCTCTCATCACGCTCTATTTTGGAGTGCGGAAATACCTTGACATAATATGACATAGTAACCTTGTAAAATGGCATACATTAAAGACATTCTCATCCAACAAATTCTTTCCTTCAGATAGAATGTAATTAATGCTTGAATAGGTTAACAACTTGTATATACATTAGTTACTCAAGGCAGCTATTAGCATGTCGAACTATGATATTCAGTTAATCATCGACTCCTATTATGTTGTCTGTATTTTGGAAGAGCATATAAATAATGTTTAAACTTTACTTGAGCCAATCCAGAAACATCTTTACTACTGTATAACTAAATTGATAATATAGTCATTTTGCCCTGCTGATTAGGCTATTTGACAGAAATTATATTAATGATTTGGTGAGTGTGATTATTTATTGACAGAAAAAAACACATCTCTACAAGTATTTTGATAATTTGATTAATTCAGTTAAATCAGTCACATGACATTTTTTATATGGAATATCTTTAACTTTTAGGCTATTGGTTGAAGACAATCAAGAAAATAATGGGTAGATTGATTAGTTACAGCTCCAAAAACATCCATGCTTAGTTGACTAAAGGCAATGCTTCTAAATAATTTCCCATAATCCGTGTTAATTTTTTTCACTTACTGAAAGTGATGGCCATTTGTCTAAAACACATACGGTTTAGATCTGAACAATACCAGACAGCACAACAGTCTCTACTAAACTGCAGTAATTACAACAATGCCTGTGAATAGCATTCTTAGAAACAAACAAAAACATAACCCTAAAAAACAAAAAAAAACAGTAGATACAAGTACATAGGGAAAATTATGAAAGCCAAATGGAATAAAAGATTTCACTGGCTCATTACCCATTGATTTCTATGTTTTAGACACAAGTCTTCTCTCATTGCTGAAGTGCAACATCAGCGTGAGAACATAGTGAGAAGAAAAGTGATCCGGGTTAAAAAACATGGAGGGGCTGCGGCAAATAGCAGAGAGAGGCTCTGCACTTTGGAGAAGACACATAACAGCGTGAAAAATACATCTGTGTAATTACCAACAGCAAACTTCTCATATTGTAAGTCATGACAACACTAAGGAACAATATCGGTCAGGGTTCAAGCAGTACCAAGACAACGGAAGGCGATGATAGAAAATAGAAGTAGGAGAGGAGAGTGGCAGAAAAGCAGAGAGGAGAGGAGACAGATGGAGCTGAGAGAGAGAGTCATGGTTGTTCAGAGAATTTTGAGCTACAGTCTGAATTCATTGTAAATTACAGGAATTTGTGTTGAGGACAGCAGTACTAAATGACAGATCACGGTGAATAAAATGAAAACATAAGCTAGGCTATAATCAGTTAACTATACATGCCATTATGCCTAAATAATTTAGAGAAATTATATATTCACTCAGTAATTATTTTAGCAGGGTGTGCAGCATACTAAAACGAGGGACCTATGTAAATATGAGAGACTTTATGCTGTAATATTGAGCGAACTGGTGAGCTCTGTCAGTTTTGAATCCCGCTGATGAAAGCATAAAGGTTATAAACTATAAGTAAGTTATAAAGGTTACAGAGCATTATGCAATTCCTGGGGCTGTAAAAGTGGCTGATGAGCAAATGCTGGGGTAATATGGGTTGTGCACTGATGTAAGCAAAGTGAGGTTGTGCAGTACTGCCTCAATAGCACGAACCAGCGGGGGCACTGCTACAGGGGGTGGACATGTACAAATACCGTTCAGTCTAATGTATAATACAACAATCGACAGCTGTGCAAAATGCTAATACCACAAGCCTGTAATGTTCAGTTTTGGCTGAGACTGTCACAGAGGTGTGATGACTCAAATCTAATGAGCCATATGAGCTGTTGTAGCAGTGGGTTTGTGATATTCTAACACGTTATATTAAAAATCTCAATATACCAAAAATAGTTTGAAAACGAAATCAGAGATACTGGTGCTACAGATGAGAGGTAAACCTTGGCCCTTTTGCATTATAGGAGGTACCCACGCATTGCGCTAAGGCATCCCAGTTAAAAAGGGCTGCTGGTCTGTATAGCTGGGGTCAGATGTTGCCAGCAAATGCCTTTTATCTTTTGCGCATCAAACTGTGATGGCGGTCTATTTCTAGATGTTAACACTTTGTTGTTTTTAGTTATTTTTAAATTATTTTTCTTTCATTAGTAATGATACCACAGATGTCGTGATGCTAACTGTTACTTTTAACAGTCAATATCTGGTCTATCAATCACCCACTCTGATGGCACATTGTAAGTTTACAGTATTTGACTTCCAGTATTTATCATCAGTCATGAGCACATCTTTTCTATATTCATCTTTTTTTGCACAGCTACTGTATTGGATTGCTGCAGTAAACTTCTGTACAGATATGTGTATATCTATTCTCCCTCCTTTGTTTTGGGGGAGCTTTTATTGATCTGATTCAAGGGTCTGAGGATAGAAGGTGTAGTATACTGTACAGATTGCCGGCCCTTGAGGCAAATTGTAGTTGCCAGCATCGTCTCATTGTCCACCTAAGGCATTAAGATACCATGTTGAGTTTCTTGAAAACACACAGGCCCATGACTCTTCTCAGTGAAACTCATCACTGAGGCTCAACATGCAGACCTATTAATTCATTTCTTTTCCTCATGACAAAAAATTGCAGAACTACATTTATTAATATCACTCTTTGCACAACACAGTCTTTGTCTTCCCTGCCTTTGCGTGGTGCATTTCTATGTTCCTGGCACATTACTGCCACCAACTATCAGTGGAAAAGCATTCAGTAGAAATGTGTCGTTGCTCATGTCTCTCAAGAGACAAACAAAATGGGAACCTATCATCAAACAACTGTGTCTTAAAGTACCTACCTTATCACTAAATACATTTCTCAATTATTCTCAGGTGGCAAAGCGTGCTTGCTGTCTGGATTATATTCCAGAGTAAAGTGTCTTTTCATTTCATGAGCATGGTCCATAGATGAATTGAAAATAATAGACGAATTAATCAGTAATATGGTAATAGTTAGTTTCAGTCCTACTGTACTCTGGAAATAAACTGGGGATGTTCAGTACTCTAAAAATCACTGCAGGTGCAGTCAAAAACAACAGACTGAAAACTTTGAATAACTTCAGTGAAATAATCATTTCACATTTTAATTTAGACTTAAATCAAAATGACTCTGTAATCAAGCATGATGTTGACAAAATACTGTCTGTCCATCTCAGTATCACACCACTCTTGAGCTCTACAGTTAACCTGTTTTGGTAAATCTTCTCCCCTTGCAGTAATAAACTCTACAACTGGTCGGGTGGAGCAATACCTCACTCGAGTCATTATACCCAGCGATTTTATTCATTTTATTCATTGAGTTGTCATACAGTGTGTTCATGCCTGAGTGCGACTCCTGTGCCCTGTGGGCCACCATAAGGTGAATTGTGGGTGCCTCGGCTTATGGCTGAGGTGATTCTTTCCTGGGCGGTCGGGGTGAGGGAAAATGAAGGGGGTTTTTGATAAGAAGCGAGCACACTGCTGGAGGTACTGGGGCAATTCTGAAACCACACATCCAGCAGTGGAGGGAACTACTGATCACACACACCCACCTACCAATCCACCCATGCAGAGAATCAACGTCCCACTGAATATCAGACTAACGAATACAATTACATTTATATCCTTGATTTTGCATTACATAATTAGCAGTGAGTGTGAGAGGCTGTCAGCCAGTTGTATGGGAGGTTTAAGACTGAGTCCAGATCCTGTGGAGGTGTGCTGGGCTCTGGAGTGGAAGCTGGGCGGTTTGAGGAGGGTGACAGAAAAGAACAGCACATTCCCACAGCGCTCCTCTCTATCGTTCCTACACTCAAAGCAACACAATGTTTCTTTCACTCTCAAGTGGCTCCCATTACCAACCTCCTGACAGCCATGAAAACACTGACTGTCTGCTACAATAAATCATTCCCTGTTTGTGTTATGGGATGCCTGTGCTTGCAAGAGCTAAATTCAGAAATGCACCGTAGACGCAGTCAGGGAGTCAACACAAAGACTTCAATAAAAACATAACTTCTTAAATGTACAAAAAGAGGAGAGTGGAGTAACTACAGAGGGTTACTTAAGGATGAGTTGATATTTATGTTTACGAGTCAGTTGCACAGTTAATTTATATGCACTAATGATATACTATGATTTTATGTTTTATGTTTTATGCAAGATTAATGTGATACAATTTAGGAATTTTGAAGTGTTTGTGATTGACCTTAAAGTAACTTTGTAGTATATCAAACACATTAATGATGCTTTCTATTTCCTCCCTTACCTGTTTTTGACAACCAAAAGCCAAGACAGAAATCTTGCTGTATTTATGGCAACATTAAGTAATATCAAAGTCTTCTTACTATAGTCTAGTCATGCAGAAATCTTAGGATTCATGGCTGTCCAAGCTCTTTTTCCAGCAGATTAGACTGTTGGACAGTTTTTCTCAGTCAGAAATGCAGACCAGCTTCTTAATGGAGTGAAGTCTGGGTTTTCATCTTGTGCTTAAGGAATCTGTCTTTCTCACAATACTCTGACTTGTTACAGTGCAAATGACAAAGTAATCACAAAAATGATCTACAGATTAATCAATAATAAAAACAATCATCAGTTGTAGAACTAGTGAAAAATATGCCACAGTAAATCAGCTTTTAGAATCAGAATCAGACTTAATTAAGTACATGTGTACAAGGAATTGTTTTGCTGCAGGTGTCAGCAAAGTACAAAAATGAGACAACAATAAAATTAAAATAAGATTAGATAGCTGAAGATCTTTTTAAATCATTTTCAGACCATTGTAAAAACTTATAAACACTGCACAATTTAATACAAATACACAAAAGCAATAAATACATATGTAGTTTATTCCAAAATGTTACTTAAAGCTGTATTAATACATTTTAACCTTTTAGAGTTAAAAACATTAAAAGAACTATTACAGTTATGGTGAACATTTCAGCAAACAGCTGTCTACTACATGATGTATGTAGCAACTCAACATAATCATCCCATTGGAGTTGCATCTCTATCCACATAGCCAATATTCACTTCCCTTTTAGCTCTGGTTTGGTCTCTGCCAACTCTTTAGATGTTCAGGTTTCTTCGCCAGTGAGTCTCTAACTGTGTCTGTCTGCTGTTTGGTGCTGAGCAGGTGGTGAGCAGCAGAGTTTTAGTGCTTGTCTGAAGACAACAGCTGCCTGCTGCTGCTGGAAACAAGGTTGATGGGAGTGGTGACGCTGAACCATACGTTCAATTTGCCCTAAAACAAATAATGAGGTAAAAGAGGCTAAAAGGTTCAGTAAAGCAGATTCTCACTATGATTGTCCTCTTTTACAGTAAACAGGCATTTGATTCAATGCTGATGTGAAAAATATTTAAATGTTTAAGGGTTGATACTACACATTATCTGACCTCCTAATAACCTGTTCTCTGTAAAAGGACAGTGTCCTTGCTGCTGAAGGTGTGTGACAGAGTGTGTATATCTATCTAAAGTGGCCGGCAGCCTTTGTCCCTCAGCACTCAGACTTCCTGATTGCTGTTATTTGGTCAGCCATGGCACCCGCTTGCTGCAATTTACAAGACGCAAGAGGTTGTGTGTGCGTCTGTGTGTGTGTGTGTGTGTGTGTGTGTGTAGAGGAGAAAGAAGGAGAGGAAGAGTGAGGGGAAAAGAGAGGAGAAGAGTGTAGCAATTTGGAGTAAGCACAAGTGTGTGTCTCCAAATGTGTATGTGTGCATGTGAGTGTGTAGACAGTTCAAGTAGTAATTTGGAGTAAGCAAGTGTGTGTGCCCGATGTGTATGTTTGTGTGTGTCGACAGCTCCAGCAGCTTTTCGAGTGGCTACTTTGATGTCTGACCCACTTTGGCTGTTGCTGAGTATAAAGCTATTTATTTAGTTTTGAGTGTGTGTGTGTGTTTGTGTGTGTGTGTGCGTGTGTGTGTAAAGCTATTTATCTGGCAGTGGACTGGGAGAGTTTTGCTGTGTGTGTTGCTGGACCCCTCAGCATCTGCTGGTGGAGACAGCAGAACATCTCACGCTCCATCTCCTCCTCCTCCTCTTTCAGTTTCCTCCTTCCACATCCGCCATTTTCTTCTTTTTTCTCCAGCTCCTTCTTCTCCTTGTCATACCCCCCCCCCCCCCACCTCCACTTAATGTAATGTCTTCTCCTCTTCATGCCTCGTAGTACTCTGTCCTTCCATCTTCCTCGTGCCATTAACTCTCTCTGATGTAGTGGTTAGTTGTAGCTCTCAGCTTTGATTGGCTGAATCGCGTTAGAAGCTGTTGCAAAGTACCAGATAAATCTTTTTTTCCTTCTTTTTTTTTCTTCCTGCCAGACTTCACCATGAGGATGGTCGTAACCAGAAATTAATACGGCAGTCCAGACCTGGGTTTACAAGTACTGTTGTTGGTAGAAAAGATGATTGTACAGCTTCCCTAAAAATAATACTTATACTTGGACAAAATGCTACTAACATTCAGAGTTAAAAGTGTCCAGCTCTCTACTCAAAGATGGGTTTTTAATGAGAACATTTCATTTAGCTTAAATTCTGTACCAGTTGCGTAATAACAAAAACACCACCAATATAATCTCTGTGAAGAAAATGGTGTGGCCATTTCTTTCTCTGGGCAGCAACTCTTTTCTTTTTTTACGTTGACTGTTTTTTTAAATTAAACTGTTAAACCAAAGCTTTAACAATAAACAATAAATAAAAACACCTTCATCACGCCAAGCCTTCAGTATTGTTTCAAGCATGAGGCTGGTGTTAACAATGTTGACATGTCCCATTAATGAACCAAAACCAACAATGTTAGTCCATTTCTAAATACTTTCCGTCCTGTCTGTGGCTCTTGATGCCAAGCTCATCAGTTCCTATTGAAAACATATAACTTTGATATAGCTCACATATTTATAGTTTCATTAAAAAGGCTCAGTAATCTCCCAACACAGCTGACTGCTGTCATTTTTAGCAATTGTTACTCAAACAAGAGGAAATACTGCATTTATTGGGGACTATTTTCAGGTGTGGATTAATCCACATCTGGGGCAGTATGTGTGAGTGTGTTAGGGATTGAGTGCAAATAAACTACAGTGTGTGTGTTCATGTTAATGAAGGAACATGACACCCAGCGCAACAGTGTGACTCATTGATGTGTTTTAAATATTTCTGGGACTTTTTAGGGCGATCAGTTCATGTTTGGTTTGGGTCTTTTTATCAGATTTGTTGACAATGAGAAAAATACACCAGATTTACAATTTTAAATGTCTCTTGATGTTTGTATTAGTGCAGTTTTCAGGAATTCTCTAGAAGTATGTAAGTGAAGCAGATTAAATGACCACAAGTCTTATAAAAATGTGTAAATCAAATCAGTCTGTACTGGGAATAGATGAAGATTCCAATCGTCCCAGATGGCAGAATTATCTGTCCTATTTCATGAAAATAGGACTAAAACATGTAACTTCTAGACAAATGATATCAAATATGTTTCAGTGTATACTGTAGTATTGTTGTACAAGTGCAACAGTGATAACAATAAACATTATTGGCTTTGTTTGACATTTGGTTAAATGATCTCACCATAAGGTCCATTTAGTAGCTCTTTGTAGATTTTGATCACGTCATATAACCTTCATCAGCAGGTGAAGTTTGCACAGTTTTTATGGACTTGTGTATTTTAACATTTCCATTATTTTTTTCCATTATAAAGAGACATATTCTCATTTCTGTCCTTTCCCCATGTACTTTCTGCAGCAACACTTGTGCTCTGTTGCTATTTTTGCACTGCACTTTCCAAAGATCATTTGTCAGTATGGCCAGTACTGTGACGTCTTTTTCCTTGGATAATCTGTTGACCACAGTGGTGCTCTTTCATTTCTTTGTATATTCCACCATGGTTGTTTCCAGGGCTTTTCAAAAAACTAAGTCAAACTCTGAAATGCAGTTTAGACATGTAGACATAAATCATGTAGGCTGTAACTAATGACATTTTCATTATTGATTTATCTTTCTTGGTTTTCTCGGTTAAATGATGTCTCTATTAACTCTGTCAATCATAAAATCAGTTTATTGACTAATCATTTCAGCTCTAAAATGATGTTGACATTAAATTCCTCCACCTCATGGGCAACCATACTAATTAGACACACTACTATTTTATGTATCTGCAAACAATCCAAGTTTAATCTGATACCGACGGAGCAGGTCAAAGTTAGACAGTTCCATACTTAGATGAGGTGGAGGAAGAGACTGGGTTGATGGAGTCATATGAGTTTAACCTTTGATATGAAATGAAAACTTCCTTGACAGTGGAAACCTTCTTGACATGTGTTGGCATTTAAGTCAGGTCATCAGTTAGTTGTAACACACACTTTGATCCAGCAGCTCAGCCTCCACACTCTGACTTTGCACTTTTTGCAATTTCACTCGTCAGACCTCTGACTGTATGTACTGCTGTCTGCTGTATGCTTTTCATGTCAGGGTTATATTTTCATTTTCCATGCAGTCAGTACTGTCACCCCACGCCTGCACTTCCTCACTCCATCTATCACTGCTGCTGTTTTAGTAAAACAGCAAACTGATATTTATTTATATGATAATATTGCAGATTGGAACTTTATGAGTTATAATACCGCAGCTGTTTCATTACACTGGTGTTAAGACCGTTTTATACAAGCAATAAAAGAAGCAATAAGCCACTTGACAGCTTGCTTTACTCTGATGTTAAATCAGCTAACAGGATTTAAAAAGACAAGACTTCTCTTCTGAAATCACTGTGGCCTCTCGTGGCTTTCTTATTCTTTAATTCTCTGCTCCTCCTCGCCTCCTCTCTCTTGCTCCTCTTCTCTCCCCTTCATCTCCCTCTGGCTCTCCTCCTCAGCTCTGTGTTTGATGTAATTGAGGAGGAGGTAAAGGAATTCTCCTCTCACCCACCAAGAGTCCAGAGAGTGAAACCTCTAATCAGTAATGTCATTATTGACACTTTGGTAGCTGCACCACAGACTTCAAGTAAAAGACCGACTTTGTAGACTCACAGAATGATTGTTTGAGCCCTGACACTCAGATCACCTTCATTTCAGCCAAGCAAAAAAGTCAGGAACCGTGAAATATATATCTTATTCAACCCCGTTGTTAATACAACCATGGTCCTCTTTTCACTGTTAATGTGATGATGCTTGAAGTGATGAAAGTTCTAGGAGGCTGAGCTGGAGATGTGAAGCCTCACACCATACCGCTGTTATTTCTTTATATGAAACAGGCTGTAACATAGAAAATGCTCAATAAATGAAACACTTTTCTTATTCCTCTGTAATAAGTGAATCCTTCCATCATAGCGTTTAGCTTCAGCCGCAAGCGGTGATCTTTCTTTTGCATTAACATTTAAATTAACATTTATGTGGTCACAGGTGTGCGCTTATTGGGTGTTAAACAATGGCCTGAGCTCAGCCAATCAGAGCTCTAGGACAAGGCGTATGCTAACTATTTTAAAAGTCATCATTAATACCGCAAAGCGACGTGAGATGTCACACTCGCTGATGTTTCTGGGAGCACATTCATGCTCACACAAGTCTATTCCTGACTTTCAAAGATTTCTATCTCAATTATTTTTTACACTTTTAAGAACAGAGGCAGCTTCACCGGGCCAAGTCTGAAATCACCTCCCAATCTTTTTGTTGTGGTGGTCTGGGGCTGACGAATGAACAGCAGTTAAATGAGACAGAGCTCAGCACTGTCATCTGTAAAGCTTTAGCTTTCAGTGTCACAGTTCAATCACTATGGATTCTGGCTTTAAGAGGCTGACTGCCAAAATAACCTCTCTGTGGATTTAGGTATTTGTGTGTATTTTTGCAAATCTTCAATACTTGAAAGGTTTTCTTTCCTCAAGTGTAATGCTAATAGTTAAACCCAAAAGGACCATTGGTGATTTTAGGTTCAAAGGAAATGGAAAATTGTAAAATGAATATTATTTACAAAATACATCATACAGATAATATACCAAAGCAATAGAATTATTTATTCTGTAGCATGGGTCATGTGTGATTAGCTGTATAGAGAGTTTTGTGCACATTAGCTGGAAGTCCTACTGCCTTAGAAGCTAAGAGTTCTTTTACCTTTCTTGCTTATTTGAGTATGGAAGATCATTTTATGTGACCAAAAGCAGAAAGCAAAAGACTGAAAGTGTGAAATAAAGTGAAATCTGAAGAGAAAACTTAAAGACGCCAGTGACTGCAAAAGGGAAAGTATGAATTTTTTTGTGGGCTTCTTAGGATGAAAAAGACCTTTGATGATGTGTGTTTTTATCTGATCAGTTCAAGTTTATTTACCAGCATGGAGTGAATGGAAAATTCATCTTTACTAACCAACTGAGTAGTAATAATAATCAATGATATAATATGTAACACTTACTAACAGTCACAGGGTCCTTTTTTTTTTTTTTTATAGTGCTTAAACTGTTATTTCTACAGTGTGATATTAGGCTGGATGTCCATATTGTATTTTTCTCTGGCAGGGCGGCAGGAGTGCTTCTACATCAAAAAAGTGCTGTGCTTGGGTTTTAACCAGTGACAGCAATGCCATGACAACATATCACCACTGCTGTTGTATGATAGACGCATGACCCTTTGATTCTTCTTATTATTTGTTTTATTAAGTTAAGAGATTTTCCACTAGAAGTGTTCGGGGTAACATCAAAAAGTAGATGCTGCTCTGAAAAAGGTGCAGAGGCGGCGCTTTTCTGAGCAGCCGCATTGGAACAATTGGAAAAGGACAGTGGTGCTTAGAGAAAAAAATGCTATATGGACATGACCTGAAATTTACCTGAATTAATATACAATATTTTTACCAGCCTGGGTCCCTTTCTGTGGTCTTGCTTCTGTTACTTGCCCTGTTGTTGTAAATCTGTGAGTAACAGTGTTGGTGCATTCCCAAATCCTGGCGAAAGTGGTGTCATAACTATAACTGACCAAACCAAAATCCAGGTTGATGGAAAAACAACAACAATACTTTAAAGGATGTTGTTAAAATATAAATAACAGGTGTCACAGCTCATTCATCTGTTGGTTTGTACAAACTAAGTTTCAACGTGTGAAACAGTTGTGGCTGCATTTAACTAAAACTGACAGCGACGGCACACAGTGCAGTGTTTGTGACAAGGAAAATCACTACCCAGCACCAAGACTAAAGAAGCTGGCCATAACTGAGACTTGGCAAGATGAAAGCAGCTGACTATGTTTAAAACCATATTATAAAATACTCAAAGATGCAGAAACCTGTCCACCTACACATAATGCAGTTAAGAGATCGACAATCAGCACATTAATGTTTGACATCAGGCAGAACCTTTCAGACTGGTGCTGAAGTTGAAACTTCCTGAGCAGTTCATCCACTCCAGCTCCTGAACCGTAATCACTCCACTGTTGCTGGCGGTGTGATCACCACACCTGCTGACAGCATTGGCAACAGCTCAACTGCAGCCAGGAAGCTCATCAGCATTTCATCACGACTATGATTAAAACACACGCGCTGTACTTTATTTCATGGTGTGACAATCTGTGAGATCTTCATTTCCGCGGCTGAGATGCCTTCAGAGCAACCACAGTCGCGAGTTTGCCGTTAAAACATGAAACTGTCACAGCTGACAGCAAAGCTTTAAATATTTACAAGCTCAAACTGTTTTAAACAGTTTAACAATTACAATAACATCTGGGATGTGTGAAATATGATAAATCATTATTTCTCTGATCCTCCTAAACAACTCAAAACATTGTTTTATCAGCTTAGATTTTTGAATTTTTATGATAACTGCCTTATAAATTTTGATAGATGGTTATTGATTTTCATATGTTCTATATGTCTGTGATTGGTGTTCAGTAGACTGGTACCCCTCAAAATGACATCTGGTGATAACAATAATAAGGTGGGACTGGTGATCTGTCCAGGGTGTAATGTCAGCTGAGATCAGCTTTGGATTTGTATATATAGATGATGGATGGATGGATGGATAATAAATGTGTGTGGTAGCATCATTATTGTTATTTATAAATGTTGATAAAGAGTTTTGCGGGGAGTTCTTTCTAGGTGTAATTAAACTCTAAACATAAGTAATGTCCTCTGTATTAGAACATATACACTAACTTTTTGGCAAACAAAATGAATATAATATTTTCTCATGCATAGCCCTAACATAGAAGAGTTCCTTATTTGAATTATAATAACAATGCTTTATGGTCATTTCTGTATCTGTTGTCACCTTCATCAAATGTATTATGTCAGTTTGTGGCAAAGGGAGGATTGATAGTGTTCTGCATGTTGAGTTTCAGATTAGAAGAAAGGCACACAAAGATTAGTGGTTTACAGATATTAGTTTTAGCCAATGTTAACAAAACACAAACTTTAAAGAGATTTCCAGTTGAAACTTTGGCATCTCATTCTAGAGCTACAATGATTGAGTCGATTGACGAAATTATTCTGCAACTATTTTGATAATCATTTATTAGCACAATCATGTGTGCCTTCACGCTGGTGACAGCTGTGGCTGGGCGATATGTTTCGGGTTTTGGTCCCATTCTCATTGTACGATGTCTCAGCAATGCCTTGTAGAAATCCTACATATTTGTCACAAATGTTCACTTGGAGTAAAGGATGAACTGATCAAATTTGGTGATCAAAAGATCAAATGTCAGTGTCACTGTGACTTTTGGCCATAACACACCCTAAATAAGTGCAACTGGACTGGTTGACAGGGTATACAACCGTAAGAGCAGTAATTCTAGTCCTTTTCTTTATATGATGCTAAACTGAATATCTCTGGGTTTTGATCAATTGGTCAAATAAAATTAGGCATTCAAATATATCTTCTTTGGTGGTGGGTAATTGAAACAGGCATTTTCACACTTTTAATCATATCTCAAATTATTAATCAAAGTTAACTATGAAAAATTGGCAGAATAATCGATTATGAAAATAAGTTTCAGGACAAAACACCCTCATCATCGTCAAAGCCTTTCTTTCAGAAAGTGGAAACATGAAGATATTTACATTAAAGCAGTAAATCCCACATTTGTGTATCTTGTCAATTAGTCCCGCCCACACTCTTTCCAGGTCAGGTGACTGGAAGTAGTCAACATTTATCAGACTTAAGTGAGCACGCTAATTTTTGGTTCCTCGGCTTCCCTGATTGAATCTGTTTCTGGGGTACGTGTTGGTGATGCACTTCACAGCTTCAATTTATTTTCACGCCGGAGATTTACCTCTGCGACGAAAATCACCTGACTTCCTGAGCTATAGACACTACTGAAGGTAAAACTGGAAGCTTCCCTGTTCTTTTAGGGCTGACTAACTCTAAAAGACATACCATAAATGGACTAGAAGAAATTTTCTAGACCTTCTATACTTGGGGCTACAAATATCCAATAATGCAACACTCTCTGTGGGATATCTAGAATATCTGATGTTGTGATACATTTTGTCCAGTCCTCCAATACAACACTAGCACACTTTGGGCCATTAAAAGAGCAGCTGAACTACATTTCTCCTCTTTCCAGCTTTCATCCTCTGAAGATATCTCAGCCGTGTAATGCTCTACCCCAGAATCCTTTCCTCCAAAGAAGCGCATCCAACTCACTGAAAACACCCTGGCACCTATTGACTTGTTTCAGACACTTCCTCAGTCAAATGGTATTGTTCGATGTGGCCAAATCAGGATCTTGCTGATGATTTCTCTTTTTGACTTGCAGCTCAATATCAAATGGTGCACCCCAAAACTCACAATTTGAATCAGAGCCAGACTTTGTGTAATTGGGTTTGGAAGCTACCCAGGAAGAAAATGGGTGGTCAGGAAGCTAAAAAAAACTTACTTGGTTATTGAGCACAGGGCTGTTCAAGGCTGCTTCCCTCCCCTTCTGTTGTATTGTCTACTGGTGGTTCTGTCCCAGGATGAGTGTTTAAGTTGTTTAAGCTCAGAGAAGATGCCACAGTTGTTGGGCTGATTACAGATGATGAATCACTTTACATAGCGGCCAGGCGCGGTGGAGGTATTCAATGGAAATAACGCTTTGTTTCACTAAACAGGAACACAGCAGTGAAAAGAAACAGTGACTCCAGAAATGAGATGCAATCAGTCTCCCTTAAATGAGCAGAGAAAAGTGGAAGGCTAAAAACTTTTTAGTTCCTCAGCACTAAAACATTGTCCAGCTTTGATTAGGAGTAGTGTTGACAGCGTGTGAAAAAATACATCAGAGATTCCACTGGCTCAGACGACTACAAGATGTTTGATGCATCTCTGGCAGCCATGACCCATTTTGCACAGTAGCAGGAGTGATCAAAATTAGAACAAATGTTATTTACTTTCTGTTGTTGCTTCCCTGCGGTTTCAGAGGCTTTCTGAGTCTTGACTTCCTGAGAGAAGTGACCCATCCCTTGCAGCCATGCAACCATCCAGCATGTGTTGGTGCACCGCACGCATGCAGGTATTCTCGAGAGTTCACAGATCTTCACTTCAGAAGTTAATGTAGTGATACCACAATGGAATAATACCCATTACCCGAGTAAAGGTCCTGCATCAACATTTTACTTTGCAAATATTAGAAAGGGTGAAATGTAATTCGGTACCACAATTTAAGTGCTCATTATGAATATTTGGTGTCTGTCACAGTTTTAAATCCTGAGAACTGAATGAAGCATGAAACCTCCTTTTATCCTGAGATAAAATGTTAAGACTCCACAATGAAGATTACTTCTTTACAGACTGAGAAAATTCTGAAAGTCTCTTTAGATCATGTCTAAAAGTCACTAGTCAGATTTCCATCCAAATGTTAAACAAGAAAACTAGAAATGAATGTGTCTTTATATCACTATAAATATCAGTAGTTAGGTTCATCCAGGATAAACAGTTGGTGGTGCTGCATTTACAGAAAGAGATGTCATGATTAAAAGAGCACCAGTCAAACCTCATGGTGAAAAATATTTGGTTCTATTTATTGTTTTATTTTGCTCTCAGCAAATATGTCTGTGAAGATTCAGGAGTCATTCATGTCATGGTTTTTAAATTAACTGTAGAAAGCAACTGGTCTTGCTTGGGGTTCTTGAAGACGCTGCCTCACCACCATCCGAAACCAGTTGTTGACCAGGTGGGAGACTCAGCATTTAAGGACACATCCGCCTGTCAGTTTCAGTTTCAAACAGCATTTTAAATGAAAGTGAAATGAGCATTTAACTCTCTGTACTCATGACGTCTTTCATCCATACTAACACACCTGAAAATGCATATCACCATAACTATTCAGGTACACTAAGCATGCACCTTCCAAGTAAAATCATAGAGCGGACTGTCGACTGCATTTGGTTGTATTAGTTGCAGAAATTACTATGGAGCCAATTTAGACATATTTAGCAACTGTAACATTTAACAGCACAACAGCTGCTAGCAAAGACACCAAGGTCAACAACTGGCAATTAGATTATCCATGTTTCATTCACCACTGGTCATCAAGGCTGAAATGGATCATGTGATAGGAATATGATGAACCAGGAGGGATAAACATGACTGATGGACCCAATCGAGGAAGCGGACACGGGTGCTGTGTTGCTGTTTCAAAGAGTCTGTTTCTGTTTCCGTTTTGGGAACATGGGGTCGTTAACACCTTGAGGTTGTTGAGGTCACATGTGAGTCATTGACCCACTCAGACATCATAGGAATCATTAAGGTTACATGAGTCATGGTGTGAATGCTTAAGAAGGACCTCAAGACTGCATTGTAAGTGGCTGATAAGCTATTTGTAGTCCACCTCAGGCAAGTCCTAAACTTTAGCCTCCACACACAGGTTTTTAATACTCAAACAGCAACTAGCTTAAAGAATGCAGTTTTTAAAATTCCTTAAAAAGTTGATAATTTGACTTGACAACGATTCTATTTCTTGTGCTCTGATGCTGCATGTAAAATCTGAATCTAAGTAAATGCTCAGATACATGTTGTGGAGAAAGGAAAAGTAAAAGAAATATCCCAAATCTCCTCCAAGTCGTGCAAGTATTTCAGTAAATGCACTTACCACCCACCCACCCTCTTTGTGGTTCTTTGTAAGCCTACACACTGAAACCTCAGCATCCGAGGATGCTGAAACACTCAGTCAAAGACAAAACGATTATGAGTTGCACATTTCCTGGGCCGTTCCGCCCCTTAGCCCAGCAAAGCACAAGACAGACATAAAAAAAAAATAAATCTAAACTACTTTTCTGTCTTTGGTTTTGTATCCTAAATTTATCCTCTGGTGCATCTCACTGTCGCCATACTGCCCCAAATCCTTTTCTCAAAAGGAAACATAAACCCTAAGAAACTGACTAAAGGTCCCTAAAAGGCTGTTCGGCTGTGATTTATAGCTCTAGCATAAAAAAGCAGCAGCATAAAAAACACTCCTGCTGATGATTTCACATCCTAATTCTATTTAGTGAAATATAAAACAAAATACATATTTGAGGCTTTAACAGTTTTGCAGGATATTTACTACCATTAGCATGAGGATACATTGTACTGTTGATGGACTTAAAAGCTCTATTATGGTATACGTGTTTACTGTATGTATTTTTTTTATTCTTTGTTGATCTTTAAAAAAAGAATGCAGGCGTTTTAGACATAGATCAAACCCCAAAAGATACTACGTGGTTCCTGCGGTAGATGCCACTGTGGAATCCGTGACATTAATAGTAAGATACATCACAAACTGCCCTGCCAAGAAAGAGGGACAGCAGCATCAGTCGTTTTCATAAATTGCCCTTGAAATGTTTACATTTCAAGTCCCAAAACCCTCTGGCTGCCATAGGAATGACAGGAGCAAAAGACCCGGTGACTTGTTGATGTAAAACTACAAAGTCTGTATATACTTTGGCAAGGGGTGGATGGAGGGTCAACTAAACATCAGACAGAGACAGCTGTTTTGTCCATGAAAAGTGCTTGTTCTTGCCACTGACTATTAGAATCCTTTCCATTATAACTTCAACATGAACAGACAGAGATAGACAAACCTTTTTGTTAAAAGTGAAATCTTTTTTTAACCAGAAACAGCTATTTTATCACTCTGTTCAAAGTGACCGAACTCATTGAAAAAAACCCAGTAATTTTACACCCACAACATAGGAGTTGCTAAATCTACCCGCTGCCTTATTTGGTTAGTTCCCATGTTCCATGAGATAAAATTACTCTTTTGTCAATAGATGTGAGTTAATGATAAAGCAGCTGTTACTGGTTAAAACATCAGGAAAACAAGGACAGGTTAAGAAATCCAGTTATCCTTTAACAAAGTATTCATTTAACCTGTACCATACCCTAAGACGAGTTGTTTCAGTGCTGAAATCTAACCAAAAATTTAACCTTAGTGTTGTCAGACTTGTCTTTTTAGGAGGTCAGTCTTAGATATAACCAGTGTACTCTAATACAGGAGGTTTTACAGAAAGCACACACTTACTTCACAGTATAATATTAAAAGTATGTTGTGGTTCATACACATACTTGGGTCTGGGGCTGTTCATTGTTCCTTAGTTCCAGTGAAGGAAAATGTCATATTAGACAATAGTGTGCTTTGGCATTATGGTTTGTGTTAGTCGCACCCATTTTCTATCACGGTGATGTGTCTTTGCGAAGTCAGCTCCATAAAGTATGTTCAAAGTTTGAAGAGTGTGTAAAACTTGATGCAGCCTTCACAGAGCCTGACCTCCATTA
>BRZM01000538.1:87605-138395 GCA_033238685.1 Lates japonicus
ATAGTTATGTATTACAGTAAAAGCATACAGTTTCCACTCTGCAGGCCAATAGTATACAGTATGTACTAAGGGAAGTCATTTCATAGTATTCTGGCTTTGCTGTGTGTATATAAGACCCACAGCTACTCCATAACAATTTCTCAATGTATAGAGTAACAGAAAACCACAACTTCTGCTCACCAGCCTTCTTTGCCTCTATGTTTATTCTCAGAGAGCTTTTAATTTGCAATTTCTGAAAAGCTAAATGATGATAATTTGTTTCCGTCCTCTTAATTCTAAGCCAAATGTGGGTATTTATTAGGTGTAGGATACAAAAACACCTCATCATTTTGAAATTGAAAACAAACATTATTTTGTCAGTATTCAAGTATTCTTATGAGCTTCACCTACATCTCTACCTCTCTACCTGTCTAGACTTTGGAGGTTTGAGAGAGAGCACTGGTCTCATTGTTACACCAGATAAATTAAATAAATCATAAAATGTATTTTTGTAGTGGCTATTGAAATGGTGTAAAATAAAATACACTGATTTTATTATTAAAAAGAGTACTCCACCAATTTAACATTCTACCCTAAGTGATATTGCCAGAGCTGATGACCAAACATTTTTGTTTAATGTAAATCAGAGATGTCACCTTTTATTGCACACATTCCTCCCATAAAATCTGATGCCTACATCACCTACAATGCAGCTGATAGTTTGGCTGTCAATGGTAAGAAATTCCAGGGTCTGGTAAGATCACTTCATTAACGCCACCCCACATTTTTTTTTTTTTTTCCGGCTTTACACTTTGGCCTCAATTGACACCCTAGTTCATCAGACTTCATACTGAGTTTATATATCACATATGCAGCAGTACTCTCAAGACTGTAAATGACTTTGATGTAAAATTGGTGGAGTCTCTTTAATTCTTGATTTTATTTAGCTGTGAGTCCAGTGATGGAGGCTTTGCTGCCACAAGCTCAGTAGCCTTTTTTTTTAGCCAAGTGATGTAGCCATCAGTCCTGATATCCTGACTTGGAATTTCAACAAGGATGCCTGTTTTCCAACTCATAATTACACCTATAATATCAAGTAAATGCAGCAGAAGGCCCATTTTATTACTGAGATTGACTAAATAATTGTTTTATCTGCAAAATTATAATGTTCAAAATGTTTCTACCAATAAAGTGATACATCTTATTTTCATTAATAATTATGAAACACTCTGGACAGGAAACTCTAGGATCTTGCCTCAACTCTTTAGAAAGACACCCCACTTCTTTTCTATTCATAGCAGCAAACATGGCTTGGTTAAAGTTTATAGTCATCAGCTCTGATGACCACCAGCTGAGAGAGCAGAAGTTCACACTTTCCAAAACTGAGCTTTGTGGGTACAGGAAATTGGCGTAGAAGCTCCTGGGGAAAAATGTAATTCCAACAAGAGAAAATCCTACTTATTATCACAGACTGAAGATGTCTGAGAGCGACAAGATGAATTTGTCCTTTAAAGTCACAAACCATAAAAAATTTCAGCATGCCTTGCAAGTAAACTGGTTTAAAATGCAAAAACAGGAGCATCGACTGATTTCTGCCGAGGGAAACAAGCCTAGCTGTGTATCCTCACCATAATCCCCGGGCTTGGCTGCACACCTGAGTTCATTTTGAGCTTAGATTGCAACTGATGAAGATAATAGCCATCATTTTTCACATGTGTGAACTAGTATTTGGAGGTTTGGATGGGGTGATAGTCGCATTAGAGGTTTGGCTTTAAGAAAGACTGCCTTTTGTTTCTTCTGCTTAAGTCTTGGTAGAAATTGTTGGCCCCTAGTTCATCCTCGCTTGAGAGCATGCAGGTACGACACATAAAAGTCAGTTTTTGCTCAGCTGACAAGTTTTCCTTGAAAAGTAGGAAAATGTATCTTGATGAGTTTCTTTTCTTTGCTTCTTAAAGAAAAAAAGAAAGAAAGGGAGTATATTCAGAACAACGCCTGTAAGGGGCAAGACTGCAGGATGGCGGGGATATAGAGCCGGATGGGTGACTCCACTGGTGAAACGCCACGCTATGGGATATGGCCCAAATCCAGGAGCGAGACTGGGACGAGGTGGAAAGAGGGAGGAAGGGGCGTGAGGTGGGCGGAGGAGCGGAGCTGATTAAGAGCTTAGGGATAGAGATGTGGGAGAATCGAGGGAAGGAGCTGGGGGACGTAGGGACGGGGAGGCATGGGGCGGAGGAGGGACAGTGATGGGATGATGGGTGGATTTGAAGGAGAAGAGAGGGAGAGGTGGGGAGGAGGAGGGGTGGAGGATGTACGGGAGGAGGCCTGGGGAAATGGTGCCTCTTCTGCAGAGATGTCTCAAATCTATCTCCTTCCTTCCTCCCTTCTTTCTACCTCCTTTCTCCTTTCTCCTCACCCACTCCTCTCCCACTCTTCTTGCCTCTCCTTTACCTTTTCCTCTCCATTAGCCTCCTCTCCCTTCTCTCCTTCTCCCATCTCCTTCCTCCCTCCCTCTGCTTAGTATATACGCTCATGAGTGCAAATATCTTCCGCTTCATTTCTACCACCATTGTTATCAATATTATTACAATCAGTGATACAAGGATTACTTTATTAAAATAAACGTACTCACTGTCAGTATCATCAGCGCCTGCTTCCGGGTTGCTTTGATCGATACCTACTGCAGGTACTGTAATCAATTGCTGAATCAGAGAGGTTGCCTTTGTGTTGAATGTGACCTTTGTATGCTATATAATCAGCAATTGTGATTACATGTGTCATTGGTTTTACAGTTACAGCAGCCATTACAGTTATCTGCAGCGATAGCCAATGCTCTGAGCTGTAGTTTTCCACAAAACAGCTGCTTTGTTAGTGTTTTGCTGGATCACAGTCAGGTGACATTTTTTCATTCTCTGTGTGCTTAGCTTTACATTGACAGTTGCCAGCGTGTGTGTCATCAGTGCTACAGGTGAAATGGAGTTGTTTGAAAGGAAGTCTCACAGGTGCGTCCATGGTGTTACAGGTAGGTTTGCTCACCTGGCGTTAGCTGAGGAAGTCCATCCACATGATCATCAGGAGACATAAGGCTTGTCACCTTGAAATTCCAGTCATTACCTTTAGAGTTGTTTTGGTGCAAGATTGTCATCTGTAGCGCTGCAGGTGCCCGGATCATAAAGTTTATCATCTCGCTGCCCCTCCCAGTACACTGACAGCCCCTTTGTGTGCTATATGCAGGAGAAGTCACTGAAAGAGTTAATGTCCAGCCTCCTCTTTCCTCACTCCAGTGGATCAAACCTAAACTGACTGCAGTCATATAGTGCTGCTGTGACTGTCATCACAGCAGAAGTTACTCAGCTCTGACAGTGGTGTTACAGCCAATGCTCCTCCCCAATGCTTGTGCTGTGATACAAACAGTGTTTTGTCCTGAGAAAGTACAGTCCGTTTGATCCCTGAACTGCACTCAGCTGTATCGTGAGTCCAAAGTGTCCCAGTCTCGCTGAGTTTTAAGCGCCTGTGAGGTCCTGTGCGCGAGGTCCACTCCACGCCGAGGTCAGAGGTCAAACCAACACAAGGTCTTTCCTGTCTTTGCCTAAAATTGACGGCCCTCCGCTTGTCCTCCCTTCATTTTTCCTCGGTGTTGGGCCTCAGCCCAAAGCGATTCCTCCTCTTGTTGGCTGTTACCGCCTTTGACATCACTCTTTTGAAGTGGTAACATTGCCAGGAGGGCTGGGCAGGTCTGTGGCCAGGCTGACTGACTCTCGGTTTGTTTCTTGTCTGTTGCAGAGAAAAGGGCTGGGCCTACACGGGATCGCTGTATCCTGTAGGTATTGTTTGTCTTGACTATGCTGTTTCTAAAGGGAGTAGACAAGGCTAATCGCTGGATCATTTCTTGCTGTTTCCTGTGAGGTGGTGAACAAGACAAATTAAATGATGCTGCGCCTCCTCATAGGAAAAACACTGCTAATTTTGGGTTGTGCTACCTTCTTTAGCATCCTGAATAGCTTCTTGTATCCTCATCTCAGATACCTTTGCTCCTCATCTCCCGCCTTCCCCTTCCCGCCAGTATTTTTTGTATCTCCTGGCCTCTGTCATTCTGAGCAGGGTCATGAATTGCAGGACACAGCACATTTCCATAATAGACCTAGGGACATGGCTAATCTCACTGAGTTATATGCTGCAATTCCCTGCAGGAGGAGCTTGAGGTCTCTGGCCCCACCCGGAGGCTGATTGCTGGGATTGATGCTGGTTACCTTTCTACCCAGACACAGCTGGTTGCACCGATTACACCGATTCATGAAGATTAATACTTTAATAGCTCTTCTCTTCTCGTCATTTCTATTCTGCCCTCTCTCGCCTGTTGTCTGATCTCTTATCCTTCTCCTCTCTCTCCTCATCTCTTTCTTTCCCTCCTACTAGCCGATGCGCCTAGATTACTTAAGGTTTATTTTTCTCTCCTTCCTCTTTCGCGCCCTCTCTTTCAGCTTCTCCCTTCAAACATCTGATTCATAGAAAGACTACTTATTATCCTTCTTCCTCTGGCCTTTTCTGCCTCCTCTGCCTTTCCTCCCTCTTCCTATGCCTCTCCTCACCCTCCCTCCTCTTCCTCCCTCCTCCTCTCTTCTCCTGGCTGCAAGGTGGTATCTCTATGAAACGGGAACAAATTTTAAAGCACTTTCATCACGGTAGCCGTGCGATCCAGGAACTGTATTGCCGCCATAATGGGCTATGGGTTCCATAGGATTTCGTCCTCCTCTCATCCTCTTCCCTCTTTCATCTATCTTCACCTTCCTCCTCCATATCATCCCCCAGCCTCTGTTGGTAGTCGGGGTTGTTTGATCACAGATGGCTTTTATTCTCCTGCCCTCCTCCAGCCCCTCCTCTCTTGTCCTCCTCACCTTCCTTGGCCCCTGTTATGCCTGAAGCCAAGTACAGAGAGGGTTGACACCGTAGAGCAGAGGGTGAAGTCTGGTGTAGCCAACCATCTCCGATACCAGAGAAGAACCCTACCGCTGCCTCGGCTCAGGACACGGCAGAACGCTCTTTGGGATTTACTCTAAAGTGTAGTTTATCTTTGCGCCCAGTTTGACGGAGAGAAGTTTGATACTTGGGATGTGTTTGAATTGAAGACTTTTGGTCCCATTTAAATGCCAGAAATAGATTTTGAGGTTGATTTGTGGCGCTTACTTGGAGCAGATCTTTCCGCTCTTGGCTGTGGTCTAACTCTTTGTCCGACTGTCTGCATTGTCATGGGCTCAAACTCTGTGTCTTGACATAGTAAAGATTGAGCCGCAATTGTGCTTACACTGTCACAAATCTGTCCCTGTATCCCATCGCTAGCCAAAGACGAGCCCTGCCATTACATAAGGAGAGCTGGGCCCATTTTACTGATAACAGAGTCCTCAACCTGATCACATTGGCATTACATTAAAGAGAAACCTGGGCCCAGTCCCAGAGTCCTCCAGTTCCCTCCCAGTAGAGCATACTGCTCCAGCCTCAGACTGCTGGATTGCAGATTTACTGTCCACTGCACTGGTTTGCGTCCAAGGGAACTACAGCCACAGCATCATTCACGCCTGCAGATACTGAGATTTGAGCTGCTGATCTGCAACTTTCTCCTCAGATCTTTGGTCCTTTCTGCGCTTGTCACACCTTCCTGCTTCCCCGACAAGCCCGGGAAGCCTCGCCCGCTTGATGAAAACAGCCGCTGATTGGTGGAGGAGCAATGAATTTTAGGCAGCAGAAGGGATACAGGACGAATCTGCTGGGGACGGACTGACGCCTGATGCCCAATGAATGCCTTTACAATGTTGATGCTGAGCGGGTCTTGTTAGTAATGGTGGTATGGGGGCAGACTTACTGAAATTGGTCATGGTGGCTTTGTTGAAATACTTGTAGTGTGGTAAGTAGTGGCAGTTGTTGATGTTATTGGAGTAATGGGGTTAGTTTAATGATTAGAGCCCAAGGGATCTTTAAGAAGTGTATTAGTATTGGTAGATGTGCTGCAAATCTGAGTTATTGGGGTGTTCCAAGTGAGGCTACAGTGTGTACTCAGCGAAGGTGCAGTAGGTCAGCCAGTGTAGTCCAGGATGGGTGTTGAGGATGGTGATTCACTCAGCAGCAGCGTGCAGCAGTAGTATTGTATTTCTTCGGCCATTTTGGCTGTGTTAAGCACCCACTGTGTGTTGCCCAGAGTCTGGTTTCCAGGTCTAGGCAGCTTTGACTAGTGGGCTTGAGGCCCTAGATGGAGGGGAGATGGGTAAGATTACAGTAGCCAGACATCGGGTTATATTTACAGTGGCACAGGGATTATCTGCCTAACCTGACCATAAAGAAAAGGAGTAGAGGGAGGCATGTAGAAGAATAGCATTCATTTCAAGACTTTACATACAGTAAGCTCCTCATGCATTTATTCAGCGTTCTGCTCTTCACCATTACTTCCTTTGTTGCTTTAACACAACGAGTAAGAATGAGGGGTAGGATGGACTGAAGAAAACATACACAGATGAAATGCATTGTTTAGAATGTAGAAAAATTAGATTAAGGGTTCATTCCAAATATATAATATCCATTTTGTATATCCATTCTCGGAGTACAACATTCTTACAGACATTCATCTGCCTATATGTCAGTGCGGGTAGATGATTCAAACAATTATTTCTTGATAGAAGGTTTTAAGATGATCTCATAACTTTAAAGTAATCCATAATGCCTTCCTACACCAGAAACCCCTTTTGTGAAATATTAGAGTTTTTAGAAGGGAAGCCATCGAATGAAATATTACTTCCTTCCAATACTAAAATGCGGAAAAAATACATTTAGTAATTTTAATTGGAGTTGTTGGAACTTTCCACTGGCTCTCAAATTTAATATGAGAGAAGAAAACTTTATTGAATATTTAAGTGATATATTTTATATATTGTAAGTACACTGATTGTTTCTTTGAAACTGCAGACAGCTGCCAGGTTTACGTTATGCTCTGTATTTTTAAAATAAATCTCTATCTTGCACCCTAAAATCCACTTGAGATGGACTGAAGTGAGCCGATATCACCTCCTGATCTGTAGAAATAAATTCAGACTGAAAGGCAAATTTAACTGGAAAATAATATCTCAGCCCCATTGTTACAACTGTATATTCACAGACTGGTTTTATATACTTACACCAGCTGCCAAATTCATTAGAACACTAATCCAGCCAGCCTAACACACGCCCTGTACTGGAACTTATTTTAATGTTTGATTTAAAAAAACTTTGAAAGGTGTTAATTCAACTTTATGGTCATTTTTGAGGCTGGTCACAGTAGAGCTATTGAATTGCACCCAGTTATGCTACATTAATATAAAAAAGGAATGGACCAAATACTGGCTGCATTATTTAAGCTTCACTCCATCAAAAAATAAAAAACAAAAAAAAAAAAAAAAAAAAACTCTGCAACTGAAATGCAGTTTTCTTTACACACGAGTTTGGAAAAGTAATACTGTATCACTAAAGAAAGTAGAAATAATAAAGGCCTAGTGGTAAAAGTGGCTCTGCAGCAACAAGCGTGAATGTTCCAGAATGCAGTCAGGATTCAGAGAGTGGGCATAGTGAAATGTGTTGTACATCCTCAAGGAAACTGGTGGGGCTGAAGTTTGATGATATACAGAAAGGCCATTTGCACTTTCAGTCACAAATTAACAAAGTGAATGCAAAGCCGCACGCCCTGTATGTACAGAGTGATATTAAGCAAAGGGTTTTGATTTGTGTAGTTCAGTGTTGGATTCACCCATTAATAGCGGCAACCTTTAGCCCTAGAGGGATGAATCATACATGATCAGGCTCCAGTATGTCCTGTTTTAATTATACTCCCCACACTAACTGTGTTTACAGTCTTTTATTCACTTAGTGGTTTAAAGATGATGGGAAGGTCTGTCTTCCCTCATTAGACCATCTGCTAAATGTGTTACTGAAAAAGAATACTGAGGCTTTCCTTGAGAAGGTGCAGGCCCGCTGAGTGCCAGTGAACGGTGGCTATATGCACTTGAGCTATCCCCTTAAAATTAAAGGAAAATGTATTTGTACCCATTCACTCTTGTCTCATGACTGTGGATCATGCTGCAGCTCTTTTCTGGAGTAGCTTATACCCAGCAGAGCAGGGTTACAATATTGGGTGGTGCGACACAACTAATATGATAGCTCTCTATCCTCTACTCAAAGGTCAGCACTGTCACATCGCTTATTAATTGTCAATGGCAGAGATTTTGTGTGTCAAAGTTCTCTAAAGTTGAACTTCCTAAAGGCTCTTGGTTGATTTACCACAGCAAATCCACTGACTGCTGCAATTTATATTTAAATCTATTGATTTCTGTCTGAAATTTGCTGTTGCTAAATGCTATTCAGCCTTTAGAGTGTTTTTTTACTATGTTTAATTGCTTAGTACATATTCAAGTTGTTATTTTGTGCACAACTTATTCTATAGACCATCATTCATTCTTTCTTTTCTAAAGTCGTATCAGTCGTATAAAGATATTTCAGCACATTGCAGCAGACCACACTCTGTTTAATCCTTCACACGAGTGATATCCTCATCACAAAAACCAAACACATTTTGCAACTATTTGCTGCCTAGTACATCAGCTTTTTAAGCAGATAAGAGCTCTACTTGTTCCCAGCAGGCTGCTTGTAGGATGTCGGCCCAGTTCTGCACAAAGTCCGGGTCTGGTCTGGTTTACGGATCAACTACAGTGGTGGATCTGAACATGACCAGAACCCGAGCACTGGAGGAGGAGAGAGGAGGAGAAGAGAAGATGAAGGAAAGAAAAGAGAAGAGAAAAAGAATAAAGGAGAAAAGGATAAAAGGTTAGAAGAGAGGAGGGAAGGAAGGAAAGAGGAGAGGAAAGGGATGGTGAAACATAAAGAGTATAGGAGAGAGGAAGAGAAGATATGAAAGGAAAGAAAAGGAGAGGGATGAAAGAAGGAATGTAAAATGAGGAGAGGACAAAAGGAAAGAAGAGGAGGACAAGAGGAGGAGGATGAATGGATGAGAGGAAAAGGAGGAGAGGAGATGATGACAGATGAAAAGGAAAGAAATTGCCGTGAAAAGAAAATAAGGGAGAGGGAGAGAAGAGGAGGGACAAAGAGGGGAGGATGAAAGGAAGGAACAAGGAGGAAAGAGAGGCTAAGGAGAAGGGAGGTGAAAGGAAGGAATGAAAAGAGGAAAGAACAAAGGGGACAAATGGACAAGAGTTAAGGTGATGAAAGGAGATAAATAAAAACGAAGAGGAGGAAAGTGTGAGGAGGAAAAAGGTGGAGACAAGACAATGGAGAGGAGGAAAAGAAGTGGAGGAAAAGAGGAAGGGAAGTGTAAAAAGAGAGAAAAGAAAAGGAGAAGAGAGGAGAGGTTGAATGAAAAGGGAGAGAAAGAAAGGAAATAGAAGGATAAAAGGAAATAAATGAAGAAATGGAATAGGAAAGAAAACAAGGAGACATGAGATTAACAGAGAGTTGCAAAAGGAAAAGGATGAATTAAAGGTATGAAGGTGGAGAGAGAAGGAGGAAAGGTGAGGATGAAAGGAAATGAATGAAAAGGAGGAGAGAAAAGTAACGAGTAAAAAGGAGAGGAGGGGATAAACGAGAGGGGAAATAAAAGGAAGAGGAGGAAACGAGGAGACAAGTGGGGAGGAAGTAGAGGAGAGTAGAGTTGAATCCAGCTGGAAAATCAATTTCTGGCCATGCTTTTCCTCCTCCTTGTGCCAGGAGCCAACCATTGTTGCAAATCTGAAAATGGCAGTGATAGCCGACATTGACACATCTAATTTTCTGTGCAGCGAGGGGTTCAGTCAGCACAACGTGATTATCAGGAGCAATTTATTTATTATTATTTAATCCCCTATTAAGCACAGCAAGATGCATTTTATTATTGCCAACGCCATTGTAACCAAGGAGCTAGTTAGTGATCTCTTTCTCTGTTTTATTTTACTCTTGTACAATACTGTCAGTCAGTCAGCACATCAAGTGTTTTTAAATATGCGAGACCTTCTACCTAAAGGGTAAACTTGGGTATTAAATTAACTTATGCATGGATTTAGAAGTTTGAGATGTTTGATCGGTTTCAGGACTATTTTCTGGCAGAAACCTCTGTTCTGTTTTATGGGTACCTCTAGGCAGTTGTGACTTGCGCTCTTTACCAAATCAGGTATTCACAAAGCCGTGATATATTTCAAGAAACCAAATTCTCTGATTGGTAGCTCAGAAGAACTCTCCTCATAACACGTTTTCAGCCAAATCCACATCATCTGTTTCCTCAGAGCTCTGTATTTGTTTATCATTTGTCTTGGTGGCTTTTTTTTTTTAAGACAAACAGCACGTGGAGTGCAACACTGTTTGGCAGCCCACTTGAAAGTCCCAGATGTTGGTGTTTCCTACCAGTGCATGAACACAGATGACTTAGATTTTTGAGCAACATTAACACACAGCTGTAAAGTAATTCGCACTAACATAAACACAGCAGGGTGTTTTTCCACGGATTATCCCTTTATCAAGCGAAGTTTAGAATTTCTGCAATCCATGCTCATAATTGCTCATGATTACATGAAAAGGACAAGAACGGCTCAATAAAGTAGGTTCTGCTTTGAAAATCATAGGGCTTTTTCTACAGAGGATGTTTTGACATAAATGTTATTAGGAAAGCAAAGGTGTAAATACTGGGACTCAACAGTGAAAATTAAGTTGCAGCCACTTCAGTTTCAGGGGTGTGGGTTTGCACATTGGCCACTGTCGCGCCTGTCACAGCTCACCGACACCTAAAACAGAACTGAGCCTTCAAGTATCGTTATTAATTACACCTGTGCTTTCCAGCTTATGACAAGCTGGGCTCATGTCTGCCTGGGAGGAGGATTTCTGCACAAATTCACTCTACTTCCAAGCGTATGGAGGAAGGAACAAGTCTGGATCAGGTCAGAGGAAAATGCCTGATTATTATCAGGATTGACTTCTGGATAAGGCCACAAGATGAAATTAGATCCTAACAAAGCCAGGTTTTTCAGTTACAAGCATTTTCAAAATATTCAGATATGAAGCACTATTAGCATTAATCTGTACTGCAGCTCTCAGGCCACCCGGAGCTAAATATCTAGCTCCTCAGCTGTGAAATGCTCCACCATGTTCACCAGCCAGTCACCAACTACTAGTCTATTGCTCCAGCCGAGCAGGTAGCCACCAGTGTGTTTTGAAACAGCTGCCTGCCACTGTGAGACAGGAGCTGATGAGAGTGGTGAGATTCTAAACCACCTACAGTGTTAAGGGCCCAAAACAAAAAAACGTGTGTTAAAAGATGCTAAACGCTTCCTTGCAGAGTTCATGGAACTAATAATTCCTCACATCACATTATACACAGTCAGTTTAATCCATTGTTGACAACAGAATAGAATAAATGCCCTTTATTGTCATTTATAATTATGCGACAACGAGATTGGATAGCTTCTCCTTTCCAGTGCAAACATACAAAAATATGGAAACAAAAAATATATAAAAAAAATCTATATTAAAAATAGTGCAACTTATATATTAAAATGAAGGCGGTAAGTGTGAATGTGAATGTGTATTGCACAGGTGTGTTGCATTGCACAGGACGGTTGTGGCCAGTTAAATAGTTAAATGGATGTGCATAGAGTGAGGCATGTTGCACAGTCTGTTGCGTTGATGGTGTAAGTGATTATTGCTGTTTTAAACTTTAAATACTGAAAATATCCGAGCAATAAAGAATGTTTCCTGAAATACTGAGTTCCTCGGAGTGAAAGGTCACTCAGGAAAGAGGATAATAGTTATCTGGCCTGGCCTCTTTTGCCTCTTGTAATTTTAATTCAGAGAGAAGAAATCATGGTCAACATTGTTCCCTTTTTGTATCGTATAGTCATTACAGTCCTTACTCACCACTCTCCTGTCCTCCTCTTTTCATGCTGATGGAGCCTCCTCAGCACTCTCTCCTCTCTCCTCTCCTCCCTGCGTCTCCTCTGCCTCCTGCAGGCCAACGCTCTGTAAAATTCCCTCTGTTTTAGCTCCTTCAGTCGCTGCTGGACGAGCAGAGTTATTATTAGTAGAGTAGTAGCGGTAATTTAACAAGAAAGAATAAGAGGTCAAAGGGGGTGAAACACTGACAGTACATTTGTATGAATAAGTTGATCATGAAGAGTTTAGTTTCTTTGTATGTGTGTGGGAGCCATCTGTCAGCCTCTGCACCTTTATCTGCTCTGTGTGTGAGTGTGTGTGTGTGCTTGTCAGTTCTCTGTGTGTGTGTGCTTGTCAGTTCTCTGTGTGTGTGTGCTTAAAGTATGTGTGTGCTTACTAAGTCAGCCAGTGTCAGCTTTAGTACAGGCACAGACCAGCTTAATTCACTTACTGAGCTCTGTCTGCAAGCTGTCTGCAGGCCGGAGATACTGATAATGTGTGTGTGTGTGTGTTTGTGTGCATATGTGTGTGTGTGTGTCACAAATAACAATAATAATAATATACCATTGGGTTCATATCACAGACAGACAGATGACAACAGACAGGCACACAGACAGCGAGGCGGGCAGAGAAACCGACAAATAGATAAACAGACCAAAATAGACAGACAGATAAAACGCAGAGGCAGGCAGGCAGACAGACAGATAGACACACGGATAAAACACAGAGGGACAAAGGGACAGGTAGACAGATGCAGGTGGTTTTTTTTTGAAAGCTTGCTGCAAGGTTTCAGCATTTTAGAAGGTGCATACAGTGTGAGGGTGGACAACAAAAGACAGGAAACCTCACAACAGATGTAACCAATGTAGCACACACAAACTATGACTTCAAAAATAACTATAGAGTTAAAGCAAACACTTAATTACACACTAAACAAAAAGTGGTACATGTTTATAACAGCTAGAGTTTTCCTACAATATTTCAGCATTTTAACTGATACAAGATAGTTGTGCGATAATTTGTTTACAGGACAGACACAGATTGTAAGATTCACAGTTACATCGCCAGGATTCTTCAGGCTCAAGGCCAGTATGAAATAAAATGGACATTTATCAAAGTGCCAAGTCTCAGCTTTTAGTCTTAGTAGGTTTACATCAATATAGAAGAATGTTGCGGAGATACAGCCCTTTCTTTTAATACATAGTTTACCAAATTAAAAATACTTCTGGATAGAAACATGAAGTCAACAAAATCATCATATTTAATATTTTGTGGAAAATCCTTTGCAGTCAATAACTGCCTGAGGTCTTGGACCCACAGATATCAACAGATGCTTTGTAGCTTCCCTGGTGGTGCTCTCCCAGGATTCCCCCACTCCTTCAGCCTCCTTCACTGCAGCCTTCTTCAGCTCTTGCCTGCTGTTTACCAGGTCTCTGCCTTAGTCGGGTCTTCAGCAAGTGGAATGCAGCTCATTCAGATTGAAATCAGGTGACCGACTCCGGCCATTGGGGATATTCACGCCGCGAGCTTTTTTGGTGCGTGAATGTTGAAATGATGCACAGCATCTGATGGTTTAAAGCGGCTTTAGTCTACACTTTTCCTACTTGTTGGTATAGTAAACAATATTAATATGTTTCATAAAAGAAAAGTCTGATTGCTGACAAAGCAACCATGGTATAAGCAGATAATCCATTGCAATCCATGCAGTTACAAACAAATGCACAAAGCAAATGTATTCCTTGAATATTGTGGATACTACACTGTGTCTGTTGGGAGCCGTTTCAGTGTATTGTATAATTTGTTTGTTGAGATGCTGCATATTTCTTCTAGGCACATGAACTGATTATGAGACAATGGACCCTTGGGCAAACACTTGAAAGGCCCTCCCTCCTATGTGGCAAATTAAATTGCTTTTACTCATTTCAAATGCATACTTCTTGTAGCATTTTGTGGTACTTTGTGCAGCTCTTTATGTTGAAATTGATAAACAGATAAATAATGAAAAATTAATATTGATTACTGTCAAGATCCACAGATGCTCAATATTAAGGACTCAGGGTTGTAGAAGGCAAACTATGACTGGAAGCCTTTGCCTATGTTTTGCTGTTAATTCCTGATAGGGGATCGGTTGGGGTTCCCCTGATGATTTGCCCTGGATCATTGTTGAGTCATGCTTGTACATGAGCCTCATTTCCACTCCCCAGAATTTGCCATACATTTTATCAATAGTTCATTTATTTATTTATAGCACCTGAACCTTTAATTTATCGCATGTAGGTGTAAACTCATCACTGCAGTGCTTTCTTCAGTTATTTATCATCAGATGGACTAATTTAGGTGCTCAGAGCTGAATGAAAGATTATGCACAGGGGAAAATAATTGCATAAATGGAAATTAATGGTAAACTGATATAAGATAACGCTTATAAATCCAATTTTCATTTTGAGAAAACTGTGTGGACGTAAATATTATACCACTTTTGGTGAAATTAAAACAGTCTAAACAATGTTTTACTTAACAACTGGGCGTTTCTTTCATACTGCCCACAGCTAGTCTAGATAAGTGTGTGTGATGCACATGTACCTTCACCACACCATAAACCGCCTAAATGGCTCTCGAAAAAAAAGCATGAATTGTTTCAAAGTTATATTAATTGTTTAGCTAATGAGCTGTGCTGGTACTGGTGATGCCAACTACAGGTGCAAAACCACCAACCCACTCTTGCTTAGGAGAAATCTATCAAACACAGCTGATGTTACATGGTCCAAGTAGTTTAACCATACCTCCATAAAACCGATAAGTATGGACAGCTCTTTAGTTTAATTGAGGAGGACACTTGGTAATTTAGCACATTTAATGAAATGAACAGCGCCTTTGAGGTTGAAGAGCTAAAGAGAGGAGTATAGTACTGTGGTGGCTGTAAAGACCTACTGCTCCTGCACTATTCATCTGATGTGACAAATACTGTCTGAGAATCAGCACATTAACTTCCTTGTCATTGTTTTTAGATCCAAGAGAATTCAATACAGCCAACATAACAAACAATGTGTCACCTTCCTACTATGTACATATCTCACTGTATAAATTATATATTAATTAGAAAACATATAGCCTCTTACAGCATCAATGAGGATAACGTGCATGGTTGTTTTCTCAGTCTGACTTGGCTAGCAGCAATACCTAAGTGCCGTGACGAGCTTCGCTTGCAAACCGCCTCATTTCCAAAAGAAGAAGGGACCGTGACTGACCCCTGTGAACCAAAAAGGCGGGCAGCTTAGCTCTGTGTGTGTGTGTGTGTGTGTGTGTGTGTGTAAAAGCGGCGTGCAGGCTGAGGTAGAATATTACTGTTAGAAAATCCATTTCTGCAAGTGTTGCAGTTCCTCAATATGCTCCCAAATGCTCTGCATCTCAAGTAAACCTAATAAGTCTGACACACAGCTAACTGTGAAAATATTATGCCTCTTTCATCGCTTGCAAGTGAAGAAATGATACCTGGCAAATACATTCTCCCAGCACCTATAATTTTGTAAACACTCAAACAGCTGCAAGTAAAGTTCCCAGAGTTGCTTCTGCATCCTACTATGGAAGAACAAACTTTAAAATTACACTCGAAAAGAGAAAATAATAAGAGCAAGAGAAGAAGAAAGAAAGTCCTCGATTTTGTATGTATGCACAGTGTGTTATTGATAACTCCGTGTTTGATAAGTGAATCAGTGCAATATGTACTATTGATTTTTTACCTAGAATAATGCTAATGATGATAATGATAACTGGCATCACTATTATTTTGCCGATTGATAGCACTGTGATAGAGTTTTATAAATTTACTTATGTAGGATTTCAATTGAATCTGCAAGTTTTATTTCATGGAAAAGGCCTAGGTGTTTTTTTAAAAACCTTCAGCAAGTCATAACAGTTGGTGTTCATTGATCAAAAGCAGACTTCTTCAGTCAGTTATAATACATGTAACAACCAGTTGGATTGCTGCTGATTTGGCAAAAGTAACTTGTTTCTGAGTGAACACATCCTACCTACCTGCCTCCTTTCCTAGTAAAACACACTGTATGTAATCTTATGTAATTGTGACATGTGGAAAAATTTGGGGACTAGTCCTGATGCTTAATTACATTTATGCAAAAATCATAAAAATCTGATATTGCCATAAAGGAATTCTGCACATACACCTTGGAGAGAGAGATTTGAAGTGATATTGATCTTATAAACTCATGCTGTCCTTTGCTTTTTTATGTGCAGTTACCCGTCCATTTCTCCCACCTCTACAAGGTATATTTGTCTCATGTTTCTCCTTCCACAACCCCCTTCAACTCTCCCAGTATCCCCAGGAGAGAGGCATGCCTCAGAGTTTGAAAAACCCTTTGTTATAAAAGATGTGGTAAAGCTGGTTTCATACTGCATGAGTTTAATTAAAAATGTATAATTGCTCATCGCTTATTACTCATTGGAAAAAGTGATTGTGTTATTATTACAATACTCAGTGCAGCCTTAAATAACAGGGATTTTGTGACAACTTAGAGCATATTATATATTCTGTATTTAACAGGTATAAATAAATTAGACATTGTGGGTTAACACAAAGCAGCCAAACTAGAGTTAGTTGATATAACCTACATTAGCCAATAATCACATTATTGTAGGCATTACAAAGCAAAAGTAAAGTAAAGTTCTACTGTCCAACACTGCTCATGGTAATCTGTATATTGGTCAGTATGCCATCCCTTAAGGAAAGATATGAACAAATGTTGTCAAAATGCACCAATAGGTTCATTGTTGGATGTTCACATGTCAAAACCCATCAGCTGAAGTGTCAGTTTCTAACTTGCGTGACTGAGAATAGATATTGTGTTTGTGGATTTTGCTCACCAGCAGTGTGTTGTAAAGCTGTAAGGGAAACTAGAGTCGAAAGTGCCTGCTGTAGCCCTGGGATGTAATAAATCCATGACCTGGTCAGGAGGGTTTAAGGTGTTGTGTGGTAGGATAAACCAGACCAGAGTGTCTTGTTACAGAAAGACTCCACCTGCTTGTAGAGGGTGGTCGAGAGTTGATGGGTTGTCGATTGTTGGAGGTTCTCACGATTGCTTATCACACAGCCCACAGTAGAAGCTGGAGTCCTTCCTCACAAGAAAAGGAGAAAGAGAAACAAGGTCTCAATGTGAAAATCTCACCTCTTGTATTGTGATATTGTGAGTTCAGGGAGATCTTGAGAGTCATTGTACCCATTAATAAGATAGATGACCTTCAGTTTCAGTTTAATGATTTCAAACTAAAAAGAAAAGAAAAAAGACTTTTTTTAAAAAGGAGAAGTTATTTTTGACGTAGGTTGTATTTGTCTCAACATCCAAAAAGACAGAATCTCTGTTAGCAGTGTCTACACTCTGTGGTCTAATTCCTAAACCAAGAGTATAGCTGCTAATGTCCCGCTTTTCTTCATAGTCAAGTAAAATGCAACATTCAATCATTATTGTTAACATTATGGCATTGATTAAATAAGTATATGTGCAAGAATGCGTCTACAATCCTCAGGGTCAAGAGGACAGAAATAAAATGTGACTTATCAGACAAAAACAGAAAAGTACCTCAGATCTTCCTTGCATAATTATAAACTGTGACTTTGTTGCAGAGTTGGTCGTGAAAATAAAATGAAACAAATGTGTGCGTAAAAAATCCCAGTGTGTGGTGGTGGGAGGGTGAATGTAGTCATAGCCAGTTTAGGTCGAAATGTGTTTGTGCAGGAATGTATATTCATCATACTTAGGCTTTTTAATTTGTTGCCTGGTCAGTACAGTGTATTTGTGTGTGTGTGTGTGTGTTTCTAGGCTATTACATATCCGCCAGTGGACCTCCTAATTACGTACACTCACCAACAGTGGACCTGTGAGTCAACAAGGACATTTTGAAGGTCTGCTGTTAGTCATGGTACAAATCATGCTATAATTATGGCAAAAATTCTATTTTTGAATTTAATTTAAGATGGACCCAGGTGTTTGATTATTGAAGTGCATATGCTCAGTGCTGCCTCTGCAGGCTGGGAGCAGGATTTTTTCATACTCATCCACTGTGTGAATGACACAGCCCCAGACAGGCTTATGACCACATTAGCAGCTACTTAATGTTGCACTTTCAAGGAACTGGTCTCCTAAACACTATGTTTTGGTTGTCTTTCATTCAAAAATGATAGAAAAGAGAGGGAGGTGGAGACACAGTACAAATATTACAGGTAAAATTCTACTTTGTGAGTGTGTGTGCAGTTGTATATACACACTCTCTCGATCTAAACTTTCCATGTTGCACCAAAGCAAGTAGCTACTCATTTTTTCCCAAGATATACAACCTCTGTTTCAAGGCCTTGACCCACCTTTGAACAAGTCACTTTGGGAACAGGACTTCAAAATTCACTAAAGGTCCTGTGGATCAAACCCAAGACTCAAAACTCCAGACTAGTACTTTGGCCCAAGATATTTGAACAGAGACACTTTGAGCTCCATATATATATTTTTTTCCTTTTTCTTTTTTTTTTTTTTAAAGAAGTTCCAACTCTCTCCTTTGGAAATTGGAGTTCACAACTAATGCACCACACAGGATCAAATCCATGCCCTAAAGCTACGTAACCAGTTGCTATCTCACCAGCAACATTTCATGTGGCTGGAGTCTTCCAGATGGTGGACTTCAAAGTGCAACAAGTTGCCTGGAGGATTAGACTCATAATCTCAAACCTCTGAATGGTCCTGTTGCCCAGTGTCTTTCCATTTGGCCAAAATGACCTGGACCTAAAGGAAGAAGTCAAACCTTTAAGAAAAGAGGAAATGCACTTTAACTAAATAAATTCTATGGTCACATTTCTTTATGAGGCACATTGAATTTTGTCCTACACCTGGGGTAAATATAAAAGGCTCTAAATACTGGTTGAGTGTCTTTTACAAATTAGCTCAGGTTGTGAGAGGAGCGCTGAGGTTTTGAGTATGTGAGTTTGATCCTTTATTAGGCTAAATGTATTTTGAAGCACAACAAACCAAAGACCTGCAAGCTTGTGGGAGGGTTCAATCTGGTGAACTTTAAGTCCAACACCAGATGAAAGACTTAAGAAGAAGAAATGGCACCCAAGTGTTCCTGACCAAATACTTTGAGTGATAGAGGGATGCTTGAAGTTCTGAGGATGTGGGTTCAATCCATATGAGACCAGTGAACTTCAAGTCCAACACCCAAAATGAAACTGAAACTGCTCAGAGAGAAGTTCGAAAATACTGGGGTAGTGGTATGTTTGTTTGTGACTGTAAGGCACCAGTCGTGTGTAGCATATGTCTCAAATTCTACTTTGTTTTTGGCAATTTGAGCATCAAAAACAATCCCATAAGGCTGAAAATTACAAAAGCAGTTTTCCTATCGGGTGTAGTTCTGCAGTCCACTGTTGGTGAGGTAGGAATGTATGTGTGTATGTGTGTGTGTGTGTGTCTGTGTGCCCTCATAGAGTTTGTCATGTGGAGTGATGCTGTCTCTATTGATTCCGATGGCTAATGGGCCCTTCAATCACAATTATTGATCAGCAATCTGAGTGTCTGAGTGAAACACACACACACACACATAAAACACACAAAAACAAAACATTAGTTATTACTTCTGCAAACCTACATACATGCATATAGCTTTTTATTATAGCAGTGTGTCTAAGCCTGGTCAATAATACACTGTTGTGATGTAGTAATGCAGGATTTTACTTTTAGGCTTCTACACACAGAGAGACACACACATCAAGTCCATTAATGGAAGATTGATTTATCTTTAAAAGTAGGGAACATTCAATCTGTGACATGACCTTCAGTGGAGGTCTGGGCGCTCTGAATGTGTGTGTGTCTGTATGTGTGTCAGAGTTTGCAGAAGTTGGAAATTTCCAACTTTTTGTCTCTAAAATTTGCAGTCGAGAAGCTTCCCGAATTCGGCAGCTATTAGGAGACAGGCCGAGGCAGAGGAGGGGGCCCGAGACAGGAAGACAAACACTGAGCGAGCCAGACTGAAAATGTGACAGAGGACAGATGGAGACAAACAGAGAGACAGTGACAAAAGCAGAGGGGAAACGCAGACAACCTTGTTTAAGCCCTCACGGTCCCAGAGCAGCCGCCATTCTCAGCCATTACCACAGGGATCTCCTCCTTCAGTCAGCATTAGCTCATCAGACAAGTGATTACTGTTGCTACTATAATTCCATTAAGGCACATTAGAGATATTTGAACATTACATTGCATTATTTAATCAAAGGCAGCATTGGTTGCATTATGTCATTAAAGATGTTGTTGGGTTGCATTAGCCCACTAAAGATGGGTTTTGATGTCCATTAAGCTTTGTAACTTGCTGGATAGCTTGAAATTGCTGCTCAGTAAACTCCAAATTAAAACACATTACAGTTTAGGAAGCTTTCTGTACACTGCATTGCAACAAAATAGATGTATTGTCTTGTTGCCATGTTAAATCTATTCCTTTTTCTTTTTTACTTTAGCTGAGGGAGAGTTTTGTGGGTACTTGACCCATTGTGTGAATGAATTTTCCAAAACCCACAGGACAAACTCTCAGATGTGTGCAGCTGTGAGGCAAAAAAACAAACCTCCCAAAGCTAGACAGTATTTTGCAAGCTCAGTTTTACTGATTTTAGTCACCAGAAGCATCTGCTGAGCAGCAACTCAATTGAACAAGATATGTGTCCAAAAAGTCAACTATAGATATGTTTTGATGGTGATGATGTCTTGCCATCTCACAAACATTATTGAAACAACTTCTTCCAAACTGTATGATACATGTGATATTTGACATGACTGTTTGGATTTTGTTTTAAAACACTTTATTTGGAACATTTAATGAGTTACTAGTCAATCATGAGAAAATGCCAACATTCATTGGTTCCCTTTTCTCAAATGTAAGGATTTTTGTTTCCTTTATCAGTTTTACATTGTTTAGGAAGCATTATGTTGAGTATCTGATAGCGGTCCCTGAGAAAAATATCACTCTTTAGCTGCTAGATGTGACTTTCATCACCAGCCTTGTTTATTTTGAGTCTCTGTAGATTTTGGTGCTAGCAGTCATGGTACAGTGTTTCACTGTTTGTAAACATACACTTCTATTCAACCAATAAACCAAAACAGTGATGAAAGAGCCTAAAACCTGGTGAGGGCTTCAGAGTCAGATATCCTGTTTGTTGACATAACATCAATTAGCAGGGTTAGATGTTTCATTTCACTGTGCTACTTTATATTTTTACTTTGACTGAAGAAAAATATGATAAAAGGAAAAAGAAGCATCAAATAATCTACCACATTTTAGGATGTCTCGCTCAACTCAATATCTTGATATTACTTTTGCTGAAACAAATTTAACCGACATAGCTAATTTGATTTCCGATGTCGCGCAACTGGCTTGATAAGTCTGAAGTGTGAATTTGTATGAAGTGAAGCTCCTCTGTGGCCTTTTCCCAGCCTCATGCTCGCTGAGCAGCTCCTGTAAATGACTTTCTTGACAGATCTCTTTTCCTCTGTCTCCTCAGGGTTATGTTCTTTCTCCAAGCTTGTACTTTCTTAACACTAATGACTAACCTGCAGCCAGTATGTAGATGAGCGTTTTTATCAAGTTTTGGGGTCAAGTTAGGTCATTTTAATCTTGCAAAGAAAATGGGCGTGGCCTTTATATGAATCACTTTGTGCCTTCATGGTGAGGGAGCAGATTCATCACTGTTTTGCTTTAAAACTAAGGACAAATCACAACCCTTTTTTGAAACCTACTGTGATAAAAATGCAAGATAATTGATTTGGTGGACCAATATCTTTGTTGATTACAAACTATATTGAAAAGCACAATCATGCTGCTGCATTTGTTTCTTTCTGCGGTGAAGATGAGCTCTTTAAATTGCTTCATGAGGAGTTGCATTGCATACTTTTGAGGCATTTTTGGATTGCAGCTTGGCTCTGGCAGCATTTAGCAATAAAACAGATCAGAGAGCTCCGGTGAAAAGTAGCCAGGAAGGTTACTGGAAGATTTCAGCAAGAAAAACTGACTCAACCTTTGAGAAGCATATGGTGAGGAAAGCTGATGCCTTTCTAACTGCCCAGTCCAGCCTTGGGAGGTGGTGTGAGCCCTCTGGGTATCTCAGGTGCCAACATTCAAAAAGTAAAATAATATGGACTTACTTTATCCCCACCGCAGTTTAATTGCTTAATAAGCAGACAAAGCGTTGCAGCTTTTATCTGCACAAGAACATCTTATTTTCCACGATAATCCAACTTTTTATAGGCCTATATGGAGCTATTGAATTAAATTCTAATTCATTCATTTATGTATTTTTGTCTGTATTATATGTATTGCAATTTTTCTCAAGAGTTGTGTTGTGTTTATTGTATGTTTGTCATCATAAATCCTGTCTAAAGCAAACAAAAATCCTTCTGGGACAATAAAGTTTAATTAAAAGGGAAATAAGTGAGATGAAATGAGTGTGTGTATGTGTTTGTGTGTGCATACATCGTGTATATTCAGTATTTGTATGTGTTGGTGTGCGTGTATATGTGTGTGCCTGGTTGTGGCCAGCATCCTCATACAATCAGAATAAGTGCATTTTTGTAATTGAAGGAAATGAAAACAAGTAGTTGTTGACCTTCCTCTAGCCCTCTTGTATTTTACCGATACCACTCAGCTCAGATACAAAGGAACTATTATATTATGTTATATTATATTATATTATATTATTATTATATTATATTATATTATATTATATTATATTATATTATATATTATATTATATTATATTATATTATATTATATTATTAGTGACCTGTTCTGGTGATCTATGGGGAAATAATAGTTTATTAATTTTGTTGTGAAGACATCCAGACTTCCCATTACTGTAGACCAGGAAGCAGAAAACAAACCAACTGTTTTCTTGTATTGTACTCTACACTCTCTGACTCAAACTTGTACCCTACAACAGCTCTTTTTGCATAAAGTAGATGTAAAAATCTTAAGTTTGAGGACAAAAGAAAAGTTAGTTCCTTAATTTTTTTCTCTGTAATGGGTTGAATTGATGTGACTTTGCAAGGTCTGTTAATTGAACAAATGTCTCTTGTTCATTACTGGAAATTAGGTGTGGGATCAGAGCAAGACGTGACCCTTCCTCTCTAAGCTGAACATATGGACTCTATAAATATAACTGAAACAAATGTAACCAACCAGGAGAGCAAACAAATTACAAGCAAAGAAAATATACGGACAGGAAAATGTTTGGCAATTCAGTCTTGATCCTTTTAGAATATGGACAGAGAAGCCCAGACATCTATATCTCATTCCTATGAATGCAGTTCTGTCAGTCACTGTGGACAAAGTATCTGCCAAATGAATCAAGTATAACACAAGAGATTCGAAATTGAAATACTAAATGTAGGGAACCAAAGTAAACAGTGTGCAAACATTTATAATTTAGAGAAACTATTTGTAATTTGACAGCAAAAAAAAAAAAAAAACTTATTTGAGGAAACAGTTTGGCAGAAATTTTCTCCTTGACACCAAGACTCACCACAATGGATTGACATTTGGAAACCTACCATTAAAGATTTAATAATATCACAAACCTGGCAACCTTGAAGTTCCTCTTTATCTGTCAGCCAGAGCTACCTTAATAACCAAACAGGCAAAGGAATTTCAGATTCATTCTTTCATGTCTGTGATTCGTGTGATCGACACACACTATTTCTCCATGAATAACCCTTTAGAAAATATTGATTCTAGTGATAGTTGAACATTTTAATTACTGTTGCCCATAAGGGCTTGTGAGTGAACCTCTGCAAAGAAAAAGGAAAAAAAAGCGGGGCAAAGGTACATTAGCAGTTTCAAACCTTATTTTATGTGTCATCAGTCTGTTGCTACTAAAACAACCCAACACTATAGGTAAGTTAAGCAGATTAACTTCCACTATCCACTGATGGGATCTTATAATGATGGTGGGAAAGCTACATCGAGAGAGAATTTGGCTGCTTTTCAGGTTTTTACCTCTGGGGAGCTCACTCCTGCTCACTCAGCTGGTGGAGATGCTGCATTTGGTTAGCCAAAACAACTTCCCAGTTTAGCATGCAGGGACCTCCTGTATTACTTCACTTTTTTAAACACGTTGTCAGAGTCAAAGCTGTTGGTGGAGCCAGAGTTGTGCACTGAGGGACTGCAATAAAGAGAGGCAGAGGCTCAGGTTGCTGATGCTTTGGCCCAGCAGCAGCAGCAGTTGTATCTGGGACGAAAAAGGCTGCGGCCCTGGGCGAACTGGCTGTATCTGTGGTCAGCTGCCCATTGTACTTTCTGATGAGGTTTCTATGGACTCTCTCTTTTTGCTTGTTGGATTCTGTAGCTGACACCAGCATTTAAGGAGTGTGTGACAGCAGGGGCTACAAAAGTTCCTCCAGAGGCAAACTTTAAAAAAAAAACAAAAAAACAAAAGCCTATTGCCATCACACCAACCAGCTATTAATGGCTTCTGTAAGCTGACTCTACTGAGGTCATCGAACATCGGTGTGAAAACTGGGCCCAATTTGACTGAAAAATGAGGGATAATTTTTTGTCCAGGTTATATAAATCTTCTGAATTTTAATAACTGTGTTTCACTGTGAAGCAAGTTCTTTCTGTATCTACACATTAAAATTTAGTTCTTGAAATGTTTTTGAAACAATGAGTCCCATGTATTACAGACGTTTCGACATTTAAGCTAAACACCTAAAGTGTCTTTATAGAAATCAACAAAGCCATAACCGTACTGTAGCAGGCTAAATGTGAAATTCATTTCTTGCCTCTTTCCATTTTACTGCAAGGCATTATTTGGTTGATGTGCTGTTGTTGTAAATGCAGTTATTATTGTGTATAGTTGATAAGTGGTTGGAGTTAGCATGCTTTCTGTAGCAGATATGAAAGATTTAGGATGCAAGCCATGGAAACATACTTCATTATGAGGGCTTGTCTCGCGCCTGGGCCTCAAATACTGGCAGCAAAAGGAAAACATTCACATCAGCCTCATAGATAATAACTAATGGATATAAGAGAATTTCAGATGGCTACCAGATCCTCCTGTTGATGAAAAAAAATAGCAGAGCCAAATCAGTGCCAAAATGATGCAAAGTCATCACTGCTACAGCAGTTTAAGTAAATGAAACCCATTACTAATACTCCCACAGTGGTACAAGTTGGATAGAGACAGAGCAAAATAACCTACACAGGTAATTTGTACGTGGTTGACTTGTTAATTAACAACACAAATATGGTAACAAGAGCTAATTTAGGCAATATTATATGTGCAGACTTTTTCATGGCAACTGGAAAGATGTTTTGATCCATTATGTTTGTCCCACAGAAAACAGGCGTATTAATACATGTTTATATTCTGGTCAAGAACAGATCTGTGTTTTTCTCCACCATGGAGGTGACCAGTAACCACAGCATTTAAGAACCAAACACTGAATTACTAGTCTTAATCATACAAAATAATAGTTCAATGTTATATATTTCACAGGTTGTGTTGTATAAGCTACTGGCGAGAATGAGTAACATTTGGAGCGGTGCTGTGCTTCAAATAAATTTAAACTGACTGTCCTGATTACCTTTGACAATAGCACATACAAGAACAGCTTGTAATTACAGATGATGGATTTTAACTTTAAAAGTCAACTCTTTGCCAACAGGCTTGGACATCCCAAACTGAGGCTAAACAGCCAAATATGACTTTGTAAAGCTACTTTCGCGAATCATTATTTCTCCTTAATGATCAAATGCTGCAGTTTTCAGGTAGTTTTTCTACAGTGTTTTGAACGGATTTGTTAGTCTGCTGTCCTTGATTCAGTCTGGTGTTTTGTCCTTCGTGTATCTGGTTAATTAGAACAAGTTAACCTAATTATCTTAATGGGATATTCGTCATTTAGAACTTTGACTGACCTCTGACAGGAACCAGGCAATTGCTACAACATCAACAGGTCTGTGGCACAATCTGTTAATTGACGGTAATTTCCCAGTTAGCGATAATTGTTGATTTGCAGGTTAAAGAGTTAAATCTGGGCTGAGTTTAATTGAGGCGTGAATGTTAAACAGCTCCTAAGTAATAATGAAAATAAGGAATTAAAATCTAGACATGACAAACTTTCCTTTTCAGCAAAAGTTAGCCCCATTTTACCCATGATGACTAAATATCTTTTGACCAGCATTAAAATCAGTGTTGACTGGGAGAGCTTACTGGTACCTCTTTAATCATCATGCACCCCATACAAAGTGAAGTGTGAATAATGAAATAATACGAGATAAGCTAACTGTGTTGACACACATCTGTATGCAGCAACCAATATAACTGTGCTTCTTTGTCAGGTCAGGTCATCTTGACTACCCTTTCATACATTCTGACAAACACATTTTATACTTAATGGGCAATTAGCATTTTCCTTTTCACCTGACCTGAACTCTATGGGTGCTCTGGTTTCTTGAGAAGAGCATGTATTGAACCTTCAGTGTGGGAGCCTATTAATGCCAGGATCGGTTTTTGAGATTGCAGGATTGTTACTGTGTCAGACTGGGTGATCATGAGTCAAACTCTTGCCATGACTTGGCTGAGAAATATGGCAGACTACGTATTTGAAACCAACCAATCACAGATGGATTACTTCACCATTCCACCTAACCAATCGAACATCATACTTCCACTTTGCTTTGTTCCTATTGAGTCGTCATCACTGAAAACATAAGTTGTCAAACTAGGTGAAGGCCCACAAAAACTCTGGCATTTCCGTCATATTTATCAGGAGCGTGAGGCATCCATAGCGAGTGTAGTCTTTCATTGGCACACTACACCAGGACCGTCAGGCAACTTATGTCTTTTGCTTCAGGCGTTATCAGGCTGCTATTGTCTGATCAAGTCTGATTAATTCCTGATCCTGGCGAAGCCACCGTTCTCTACCAATCAGATGCCCGCTAGATACCATGTTTCCTCAGCGAACCCAGCAAACACTTGGCTAAGTTCAACAGGTCATAGTTATAGGTAATAAAAGGCTAATGTGACCAGATGTGAGCTCAAGCTCAAGTCAGACTTGGAAAACTCATCATTTAAAACGAAATAGGTCAGCCAAATAAACAAGGAAAACAAGCACTGGAATATTTGTAAATCAGAGGTCTCAGCACCCAGTGGAAGTAACTGTTGAGTAGTTCAGAGTCAGCAGACGTGCTCTAAATCTTCTTCTTACATTTTATCCTCAGATCGCGTAACAAATGGTTGTGTCATTTTTCAATGCTGTGCTTTAATTGGAGGAAATTTGCTTGTGGTTCTGGCTGAGATTTCCATGAAACATCCTTTCTCATGGCTGGTCAGCTGTGCAGCAGCCAGTGGGTCTAATTTTAGCAGCAGCCAATTTGGTTTTGTGTGTCTGCCAAATTATTTTGGATCTAAAGTCTGATCAAACACAGGTGGGCTACCTTCCAGAGTGGCTAGTGACCTGACAGACTTCAAAATCCACACACACACACACACACACACACACACACACATACGTGTACTGTGCTGCCACCCACACATGTATACACTCGCATACACACACACAGAAACTCTCTCTGTGTCTTGATAGCAAATATTTCATGGCTCATTTGTCTGAGTGTCTGAACAACGAAGCGAGAAGAGACAGAGATAAAACTAATGATAGAGACAGAAGAGAGGATGAATAATAGAAAAGAGAAAGATGAGAGGGAGGCGAATAATAAAGAGATATAAGGACAGTAGAGGAATGGAGTGTGAAGTAATGATGCAGGAATAACATCCTCCTTATTGTCTCTGCATCTGTATGTGTCTCCAATCTTTGTCATTCTCCATACTGTCTCTTACTCCTTGCCTCTCCATATCTCTGTCTTTCTTTGTCTGTCTCTCATCTTTCAAGTCATTTCATCATCAACCGCGCAGCAGAGACAAGGCTGGGTCAAAAATCCTTTTTTTTCTTTTTTTTTTTACATGAACCAAGACATAAAGGACCTCTTTGTGGTTCACATCCATGTCACTAAATGAAATGAATGAGAAGTGAAAAGAGAAATGAAACAACCGCAAAGTGATGTGCAAAACAACCATAAACAGATGCAAAATGGCCCACAAAGAGATGTACATACATTACAGAGAGAGATGAAAAATTGGCAAAGACTTGGAAACAACTGTAAGATACAAAGATGTTACAACAACTACCAAAGAAATCCAAAATAGAGATTAGAGCAACTACAAAAGTAACTACAGCTACAAAAGGGGAACTACAAAATGGCCACAAAGAGAGACACACAAAAAGATGAAAAATGGTCACAAGAGATACAAAACAGATGCAAAATGACTACAAAGAGATATAAGACAGCCACAAAGACAGCTACCAATAGATGAAAAAAATGACTACAAAAGAAATCTAAAATGGAAACAAAGACACAAAAGCGACTGAACACAGATACAATATAACCACAAAACAACTCAAAATGGTGCAAAAGACAAATGACAGCAGAGAGATGCAAACAACAGTTTGTGTCTCTTTCAGTCTAGGTGTCCTTTGACCTATTGCATATAATCTATCCATGTTCACATCGATCTTCTCAATTGTCTTCACGAACCAGCATCTGATTCTTAACAGCGAACTCTTTTCCACCACCCATTAACATACAGCTCCTGTCAGGAAGATCCTGAACAGGAATTATACCATTTCAATTCTCCTTGCATTTAATAATGGATATCAAATATATCACTTAAGCACATAGGTGTCCCCCATGAGCACCTTTCTCTCACAGCTAATTTAAAATGACTGGGTTAGTCTGTTTCAGATAAACTCATCATCTCCAGGAGTGCCAAACGCACGTTACATTTCTTTAACTTTAAAACTAGTCTTAATTAACTTCCCCACAGGCATCATCCTTCTCATTATCAGGCGTTCTATTGACATACTGACAAATGTGTGCATTTAATAATTCTGTTTGTTTGAATTATTTAAGCACAAAAAAGCAAATACAAAGAGTATTAAGAAAATCCGGCATTGAAGGAAGGTTCGGTGGAAGAGGAAATGAGTTGTCTGAAGAGCAAGTTCCTTTGATAGGAATGTGACATCCCCGAATCATGACTCCTTTCTTCTACGTCTCTCCCTCTTACCCTCCCCTTTCCTCCTCCTCCTCCTCTTCCTCTGCTCTCTCATTATGTGCTGCTTTAATTAGCCCGTCTGATATGGCAACTGGACTTCAGAGAGACAGCAGGGAGGAAGATGAAGAGATACAGACAGGGATGGAGGAGGAAAAAAACTCAGAGAGATAAAGGAAGGGTAAGAAAGGTTTTGATGTCTACAGTGTACTTGTGGGTTAGTGCAGACTTACCCTCCACTTCTCTTTCACTTTTCTTTGTGAAAAAGAAAAAAGAAGCGTGGATGGAGGGTGTTGGATTCAAATTTTCTTGCAATAAAATAACTAAGATTAATGGATAAATAGGTCATATGACACACTGTATGTTGAAGCAACCATAATTTATTTATGTGCAGTTACATTTGTTCCAATTTGCCAATTTTTGACTTCTACTATGGCTTGCTAATTTTAAATGTTAAGCATGATATTACATAGATTCAAAATTAAAAGCATCCATTGTTCAGAGGTTTCAGAGGTTTTTTTTGTCACTAAGAAAAATAAAAGTCTTAAGGAAACAATGAGAAATTGTAACCAATTGTTTCAGCACTATACCTGAAACAGTCAGTTGATTGATTGGTTTGCTGATCAACAGAAAATTACAGTTAATCAATTAATTGTTTTATTTTCAAGTGAAAATGCCAAGCATTCTCTCAGTCTGCCACTTTTTTGTTTATTTTCAACTTGCACCACAGAATACTATTGGGTTTATTTGTAGACTGAATATATTAATCGATTAACTGAGAAAATTATTGTTAGATTAGTTGATAATGAAAACAAACTTTAAACAACTTTAAAAATAGCGTATATCTGCTCTGAAAATATTTGTTTCAGCCTTCAGAAACCATATGGGTTAAACTCCATTGTGTATGCGTTGTTGTTGTGTGCCTCAGCGTGCTCCCACGCAGGCCGGATACCAGCCAGATTGCCAAGTTGTGTTTAATGCCAGCTGCTTTTTAATGGTGATTTTTGTTCTCAGTGTGAACTCTGATTATATGGGGAAGCATGTTCGTTCATCCGTTCAATCAGATGAAGCTCAAATAATGAGAACAAATGTAATAATTGGTCACTGTGATGCTTTGCCCCTTGCATATGATAGTATGTGTACTGTTGTGGTACATATGCAGAAGGTAGGTAGGTAACAGGACATGATCCCTCACTTTTTGGCTTGTTAAAATCAGAGCAAAGCCTACTTGTGACCCCTGGCCACATGTCTGTGCAAGCACTTCAACAAAAGTGTTTCAGTATTCCACAATAGGCAGCAAGTATTAGAGAAAAATACAAAAATAAATATGATTTATGGGGAGAGGGTATATTTCCTGTTTTTATTTTCAGTGTTATGAGTTATCTTGCGATCCTTGATATTTCTCAAGCTGATTTCTGCAACAGATTTTTATCATGGTCAATATTTTGACCGTAATAGAAGTGAAACTATGGATGTTACTAACAATAATAATTATGTGAGCTATCAAGTAAGCTAGTGTACACATGAGCCTGCATTCACCTACAGAACACCTGCTGGAATGCATTCATTAGTAAAATAATGTTTCTTATTAGTTTAAAATTGAGATAATATGTCATATATATATGGCTACAATTAGAGGAATTATTGTTTGATGTTCTTTATCGGCTGATCTGCTGTTGTAAGAGTTTTTTGAGGTGTATTTAATATTGCACTTTCACAATGTTGGAGCTCACAAAAGACAGGTCCCCCCCACCCCCCAAAAAAAAGAGAAAGAAAAGAAAAGGTCAAAATCAAAGCTGCAGAGGCTGAGATGTCTTTTAGTGCCTAGTATGGGTCAAGCTGCTGGATGATGTGATCGATTCAACATTTCACATAATGCAACTTGATAGCAATTTTTGTCAGACCCTCCCTGCTGAGAAATGCCTACGTCTTTCATACTGCACTCTCCTGTTGGTAACACAGATATTCAATTAAAAATTCAAAGCTTTTATGTCCAAGCTGAGATAACACAGTTTTGATTCTGAGACTTGAACCACAGAATATCTTATACAACAGTTTAGCTAGTATCATCAGTGACTTTTTAAAGTGATCTTTACACACTTGATACAACTTGTTCCAACCCCTCCCTTCTGCTAGGCTCTACAAGACCAAAACAACCAGACACGAAAACAGTTACTTTCCACAAGTCATCTCTCTAATGAACAGAAATCAGTTCCTGTGTAATAACCCTGTAACACCAAAACATCCACCGTACCTACCAATGATAAACAGCATCCATCCATCCATTATCTATACCGCTTATCCGTGGGGGGCTAGAGCCTATCCCAGCTGTCATTGGGTGAGAGGCGGGGTACACCCTGTATCACAGAGACAAACAACCATTCACACTCACATTCACACCTATGGGCAATTTAGAGTCACCAATTAACCTAAGCTGCATGTCTTTGGACTGTGGGAGGAAACCAGAGTACCCAGAGAGAACCCACACAGGCACAGGGAGAACATGCAAACTCCACACAGAAAAGGACCGGGACTCGAACCCCTTCTTGCTGTGAGGCGACAGTGCTTACCACTGCACCACCGTGCCACCCATGATAAGCTACAGTATATGCTAATATAGTATGTATCTAAAATACACATTGTACAATAATATGTACCCATTTCCATCACTGTCAAATATAAATCCAGGGATATATACATGCATATACTGTACATACCTGTGTATTAAACAGTCTATTACATTAATTCAGTATTTTTCCTGCTCTATTTGCACTCTGCACCCTTGCACTATTATATTTTCCTTTACCATTAACAGAGTCTTAATTAATTAACTAATTAATTCACAACTATTGTTTTAGTCATGAGTACTTTCACACAATATGTGAATATTATTCAGCAAAAAAGCAACATAATTTTTTCTCCGGATCAGTATGATCCGTCCATGGTGGAGTTTCACCTCCTGTATATTCACAGGCAAGGCTTTCACATTGCTTATTTGCGTCGTGCTGTATGTGCAAAGACCTTGACAAACAACCGAATTCAGATTTCTTGTACATTTCCATGTACTTGGCTAATAAAGCTGATTCTGATTCATTTCCAAAAAGATTTTTGATGTACTTGTGCATTCAAGTTAATCTATAATACATGGTAGTTTTTTGTTGTTGTTGTTGTTTTTTAAAATCTGTACTTGTGTTGACCTGTCCAGTGTGTACCCCACCACTCGCACTAATGTCAGCTGGGATTGGCTTCAGCCTCCCATGACCCTCAGAGGATAAGAAGAATAAATAATGGATGGATGGATTTTACTCACACACAGTAACAGTCTGGGTAACACAGCTTTTTGGGTGTACCGGCCCTTTAAGAAGTCCAGCCAAATTTGTGACAGTGAGATGGAAGTGAGACGGGCATATTGACATTAATATTGCATCACTTTCAAGAGTGTTTGCCATGTTGTTTCGTGAACACGACTGACATTCTGGCCAAACAGTCTTATCCTATGAATAAACATTGTTCAAATTAGACAAGACACACGCATACATGCACACACACACACACAGTACTTTGTCCTGAGCGTTTACAGGAAAGCTCTCATCACTGAGGCTTCAACGCAGGACTCATCTCTCAATATTATGGCAGTTATTTCATGTTAGACTGAGACTTTATTGCTCACGCTGGATGAAAGAAGGCGGCAATTGTGTTTTTAATGGAGAGCGTGAGCATCACCTTTCCATCTCTAAATAAATGAGAGGCGAGGATGCTCCAAAATGAGCCAGTGGGCCTGCTGCACACCCTCCACCCCCACTTCACTGTCGATATTAAAGGCTTTTATCGTGCAGAGAGTACAGAACCTGGAAATCACACAGTAGCCCATTTGATTGAAGATGTAGTAGATTTAAAAAAGCGTTTGAGTGGCGGCTTTGATAAAATGTTGTCAAGTCTCGTTGTCTCTGCAAAAAAAGAAATGTTTAAAGCGTAGTGGGTGAGGACCTTGGCAAACAACGGAAGCACCGGTGCCGAGTGGATGTACTGTTCACTTGTGAGTAAATGTGATTGTGTGTGTGTGTTTGTGTGCGTGTGTGATGTAGCAGGGAGATATCTGCAGCCAGAGGGCCAGATGGAGACAAATGGATGATCTTTCAAGACAACAGCCGTCCAATTAACACACGGACGCACTCACAAATCACACTCAACTCACACACCCCACATCCACACACTCATGCAAAGCAAACGGACCCACACAACTACTGTACATCAGCCAGACACTCTCTCTCTCACATGTTATATACGCACACGAACACTTACAGTGCATACATAGAGATACATGTGCACACAGCTGAGTCTGAAGGAGCCAGATCCTGTGCCTCGCTTTCTGATAAAGACACTAAGTTTGCGTTGGACTCCACAAAGTTTGTGGTTAAATGTTTTATTTCTGACATTACACTTGTTTACGAAGTTGAAGCTGCGGGCTATTTTAATACCTTCACATTTATACATAATGTGGAAATTTGTTGAGCTGATTGTGCAGTAAATTCATTATGTGTGTGAGCTGTGGTACAGTAGGGTTTGTAAAGGGAGATTCATTGTGGGAACATAATAATAGTTTTTTTTATTTTATCATTATTATTATTATTATTATTATTATTATTATTTTGACTTTTGAAAGTGATTCTTGGCCTGTACAGAGCACTACAACATGCAATGCTAAAAATTTATAATTTTTTTTCTTTATTTATGTTCAGCTGAAATATTCAGTTTGATTAAACTAGTGTGACTGCAGTGTGACTGCATATAATGAATATTAAAATATTAAAAGAAAATAGCTTTAAATAACAGCATGATCTGTGGACAATGTCCAGAGAATCAGGTCTGGACATTCTTTGGAGTCGCCCTTTCACACATGCTGCACACAGCCCATGTGAGACGTGTTCTCACCTATTAGAAACATGTTGTTTAGTTTAGGTGGTGCCTGCAGGTGGAGCGTGCAGGAGACCAGCGCTAGCATCGTCAACACACCCACCTGCTCGCTGTGAATTCTCTGGACAGTTACCTCTATTCACGTATCAACTCAGTCAGATATTACACAGACTACACTGTCATTTTGTAATTCACATCTTGTTATTGTTGTTTCACATATTGCTGTTACCATCTCTCATACTCTACATGCTCTTAATGTTGTCTTGTATTCACAATATTCTGATAGATGACTGCAACCAGCCTTCAGTTTTAGCATGACCACAGTCTTTCAAGTCAAGGCCATCAGAAATATTTAAAAAATCACAGATTTGCTTTGCAGTCAGTACACCATACACCAGCCTCACCAACACCCAAATTAATTTGGTCTTTGTTACGCTAACATTCACCATAACTTTATCATGGTTTAGTCAGCCGGTGCCTATATTGTAGGTATAACCAGTAAGGACCAGTAAGAAACGCACATCATTGATCTTCTGTCTAAAGTCAACTACTGTAGAATTCAGTCAAAATTACAATTCACACAAAGCAAAATATCTGCACATACAGTAGATGTGATTCATAGGAGATAAAGTAAAATAACACACCCATATTCAGCAACACCTTAGTGCACCACCATATGGCAGCCAGACATCTTAGCTGTAACATTTTATATCTCACTTCCACCAGTGTAATGTGAGGAATAAACTGCTGATGAACTGCCTAACATGTCAGGATTCGGCCACGGTGTTATGGATTTCTTGGAGCCTGCAGCGTGGCCGCAAATAACGATTTTGGATCGTGGCTTCAAGCACAGGATCTTGACAGGTTGGTGCTGCTTGTAGTTACACGGTCCCGTCTTTAACCTCCATCCACCCCACCTCACCTCACCGCTGCCTCCTCTGCGTCTGTTTCCACCTCTCCGCTCAGGCAGAGCTGATGTCCGCCTGAACCACCCGAACACCGATAGCGTGACCAGGAAGAGGCTTAGTTTCACTTACTAACCCTGCCCTTTCCCCGCACATTTAATAAAGTGACTTTTTGTTGAACCTGAACTCTCTCTCATTGCATTCAGGAAGCTGAGTTTACCTCCAGTGAGGCCATAGCACAAATACACACATATGGACTTGCACACATACAGCACACACACACATGGACACACACACACACACACTCATATTCTGGGGGCAGATACACCAATCAGCCTACGACTCTGTATCAGAGTCAGACACACATCCACAGGCTTAGTCAGGATTAGACCACACACAAACACACACTCTGCAGATATCCACTCGCATCCACGCACACACAAACAGATGCTTGTTTTATACACACATCCTCTGTCATACTGCCGCACAAACACACACACACACACACACACACACACACACACACACACACACACACACAGTCATTCCTGCACACACACTCAGAGGCACAGTGTTTCTCATTATCATGCATAGTGGTAGTGGTTGCATTGATTTCCACTCTGTCTTAAACTCAGCCCACACAGTACGTTTGTGTGTGTGTGTGTGTGTGTGTGTGTGTGTGTGTGTGTGTGTGTGTGCGTGTGGTCAGCTTGACAGAGCTTCTCCAGGCTGAGTGAAGATTATGGCTCAGAGATTTTTCACTTCTCCTCTTTTTTTCCTCCCTCCCTGTTCTTTCACTCTTTCCCTCTATTACCCCCCCTCTGCTGCTCCCCAACTCGTACTCCCTCCCTCCTGTCTCTTTTATTTGCTGTTCACTCCATCAATCTCTGTCTTTCCTCCCACAAAAAAAAAGAAAAGTGTCGTTAAGGAATTTCTAAGAGGCAACTAGAGGGAATGGGAGGAGGAGATAGAAATAAAGAGATAGACGGAGATCGAGATAGATAGAGAGGGGAGGAGCATAGAGAAGAAAACAGACAGAGGAAGGGATGGAGGGAGACAAGGGGATGAAAGAGAGAAAACGCAGGTGGGTAAATAAGGAAGAGACAGGCCGAGAGACTGAGGGAAGGAAGGAGATTTCGGCTAAGATCGGAAATTATTTAGCAAATCATGAAGCGGAGACAAAATGCTCTGGAAGGGATTGATGAATGAAGCTGTGAAAAAGCCGCACTAAGGCGCTTTTAATATCCGACATCTAGCTTCTCGGACGTCAGAAAATGCAGCTGGAAGCTCGAGCCACTCTCCTCCAGTCAGAGAGGTTGTTCATCCGAGATCTCTCAGGCATTATAGCTATATTATGGGATGTCTTAACCGCTGGCATTGCTCCATTCTAATTAACTACCTCACAGCATATATCTGGCTCCTCAGACATTTAGTTAATGGTTTGCAGCAAGGCATGAGCAATCCAATACTGCAATTAGAAAGGTTTACTAACTTCCTAGTAGGAGATACCTGCAACATAATTACTTAAAGCCTAAACCTATAATGGCAAGACCATTTTTTTAAATTATTATTTTCTTTTATCACAGATTTAGGTAATGAATTTTAAAGTAGAATAAATACAGTTAATCCAATAAATCACTGTCAGCTGGGCCGGCTTGGGTGGTAAAATTTAAACAAGCATTTGAATAGTGAATGATAAATGTTAATACAGACAGAATGGTGCTTTTTTGCATTTACACAATGGGCCGGAGAGTAAATCAATACTGTTTCAATAGAACCAAGCTTGAATGATGCACAGCAATGAATCTAACATTGAATCAGTTTACTGAGTACTGTGAATCCCAATTCTGCAGCTTTATGAAGCTTTTTTTTCCTTCTCTTTTTTTTGTTACAAAGACAGATGAAAATTTAGCAGCTAAAGAGACAGATATATATCTCAGGAATATTGGACTTATACTCATCATATGGACACTAACAAAGCTCCAAATGTTGGTTCATGTCAGCTGGACGTATAAATTGATAATTGCTTTCTAACAGCGGTCAAAAACTTTACAAACCAGCCATGTGGTGATGGTGATTTGGTGGCCAAAAATCAATCAGTGCAGTTTTAAGTTTCTCAAAATAAGTTCTGAAACAAATTACAGGAGCTAGAGTTCTATCAAACATTACAAAAAGAAATCATGAATTTATCTATCAGTGTATCTCAATGTGATGATCATCCGTTTGATAATGCCATGTCTGAAATTCATTTCTTGTGTGGTTGAAAAGAGAAAAAGGTGAACATAACCTTGGGCTTCAGGAAAAACTCATGGCAGTCAATCTAAGAGCAGATTGGGTCTTTCTGGTTACATAAAAGTTGACATTTGGGAGGAATGTGTCTTCTACCGATAGCAAGTTGCTTTTATGATTGTGGTATTTGTTTTGCCCATTTTAGGAAATTACTGAACCTTTAAAAAACCTATTGTTTTATAGATCCTCTCTAGATATGTTGTAAGACATATAACAATACTATCCTTTATACATTTTTCATTTCAAAAGTGCTGGATACAAGTCTCCTTCCTCACTGAAAAGTCATTCTCAGTGCATATGAACTGGAGGTTTCATGTTCCCATATCACACCTGTGTAAAGGTAAGGAAACACATTACAGTTGTTGAGCCTATTAGCATGACGATTGATCAGACCAAGTTGGACCAGGTTTTTTAAAATTTCATATGATTAACATGCATACAAATTCTAATCCTAAATCCTAAGTCGTCATTCTCATAAAGATTCTTTTACATGTTTGATATTTGTGACTGACACCACAGCCAGCAAAAGAACAGGGAAGAATAGTGATTTGTCCAGGTCACTCTGTAGGCTATACGGTCCGTGTTGCCCACACCTCTCCATCCAGGATCTCACCCAAACCCTGAGCGTTTTTCCTAATTTTTTGGCCTTTTCAGTGCAAATGTCACTGCATATAAACAGTGCAAGCTGCTGGTTGGCATCCATGTTTGTTTTGGTACAAGAACATGTGATAATTGATGGTCTTTTTGCAGGGTCATCTTTCATTAGAACTCCAGTGGTTACTGACCAGTGGTTCAATGTGTTGTATATTTACTCAGTCATAAGGTGTATGCTCCTTTCTGACTGTCAAAGACACAGAGCAACAAACAGTCTGTTAAAACAACCTTTATGTGTCAGTCTTCAGGTTAATCCCAGGATTAGGTTTCATACAGGACCATGATTGGGTTTTAAACGAATTGTGATGTCACAGAACCATGCTTGCACGTACAAGTCTCAATTTCAGATTTACTGTATGACCCGTCAAACTCTGCACATTCTGCATAGTGAAGAACAAACATCCAAGTGAGGTTACAATAAGCTAAACACATTCTTGAAAGGAGAAAGTTCAGTATGAATCCGTAGGCTGGGAGCTGCAGACAGGGTAGTAAGTCAGAAAGTATTGAGTAGACAGACTAACACATTGTTGCTTTTGGTCTTAAAATGCCAGCATTATCCTTTGACATAGAGGTCTAGCTATAACTGCTTTATGCTGAAGGTTTCAGAGCTGTTTTATCACCAACACACAACTGGCTCATGCATTTATACAATGGACTTATTTGCTTATACATCACATCTCCCACACTGCTTGCTTGTCCTTTCATATGTCATGCTCTGCGTGCGTTTGCCCCCTACATGAGCAAATTATACATTCTGAGTACAACAGACTTGAACTGACAAATGCAAAGGACAACCTTGCTGCGCCCTACCTCGATCCCTCTTGTCTCCCATCTGCACCAGCCATAACTAATTTTTTTTCCCTCTCACCTAATCCCTATACGTCTCTTTTTATTCTCTCGTCCTCTATCACTCATTTCCAACCCCTGCTCTATATCTTCCTCTGTCGTCTCACTTTCCCCCTCATCCCTCTCTTTCCTCTCTCTTTCTCCCGTCTTCACATCTGTCTCTCGCCTCGCCACTTCCCTCTCTACTCCCATTTCTCTGCCGTCTTCATATCTATCTCTCTCTCTGTCAGGGGTAGAGGAGGCAGAGTATCATTTAGAGAAGATAGCTTTCACAGACATGCCGATGCACTCACACACACACACACTCACACGCAAGTTAGCTCGGCTATCCATTGTCTCCCAGTGCTTCTCTGTGTTTGGTGGGCAGCTGCTAAACTAGATGTTATAAAGTGCAACTGGTGCTCTGTTTGGGGAGAGCTTGAGAAGAGAGAGTAATGGAAAGAGAGGAGTAGGAGGTAGAGAAAGAGGGGGAGGGAGGAGCAGAGGAGGGGGAACAGTGGATAGAGAGAGACGAGGCGGGGGAGATGGAAACAGGAATGAAACACAGGAAAAAGCGAGGCGGGGGGAAAAGCAATCCTGTTGGCGCTGATAGATTTCTGGGAGAACAATGTTATCTCTGCCTCCCTCTCTCCACACACACACACACACACACACTCATACTCATTCACTTCGAATACACACAAACACACAGATGCACACCTTGTAATAGAGAGAGCTAACAAATCTTTGTGGAGAAGTACATGTATCCGCAGCCTTTATTTTACAACCAAGAAACGCTCTAAAGGCAGCGCAGCAGACTTACAAAGAAGTCGAACTGTCCCGAAATAGAAACGCGGTCAAACTCGTTGCCGCATACAAATCTGTATGTGTGTGTGTTTGTGTGTGTGTACTGGCTGTGGCTTCTTGGTGTTGGTTTATTTACATTCAACGCAGCATGGTGGTGCATGGTGAGGAAAGAGGTAAACTGAGGGAAGCCGGAAATAACAGTGACAGAAAATCTGAGACAGGTAATGTTCAAGCTGCGGTGGAAGAGTGACAGAGATGGCTAAGGAAATATTTTGAAAGCATCTGATTAAGAGAATCTACCACAAGATGGCCAGGCAGCAGTGACTCTGCAGTTACAGGAATACTTTATTGAAAAGCTTATCTTTTGAGTATCAAATACCAATCTGTAAGTTTGAAGCTCTGAAAGTTCGTAGCTTGCTCTCTTGGTATCTGTAGTCAAGATTTGATTTACAACAGTCACAATGGATTTCACTGGTGACTCAGGGAAATTTCTCAAACCACTCATCTAACATAATTGACTTCTCCACAGTTAATCTGTATGGTCAGTGTGTTTGAAACAGTCATCACTTCACCAATAAATCAGACTGTCCTCCCAAGAAAAAAGACATATCAGGCAGTTGTAAAACCGCCTAAAATAGCATATGTTCATGTTTAACTGTACTGATAAAGTCTTCTACCAACCACCTGAATTTTGACTTGTGTGTCAGCAGAAAAGGCAGATGTGGTGTTACGTTGTTATAAAGTGTCAGTCAACAAACAGAAAAGGTCAGGGTGGACGGATGGGTCGATAAAAGTGTTTGACTTCGACACCTCAGTCTGTTTTTCCATTTTACCACCAATAGTCCATCCATCCATTAGATATACTGTTTATCCTGTAAGGGTCGCAAGGGCTAGAGCCAGTCCTAACTGTCATTGGACGAGAGGAAGAGCACACCCAGGCCACCAATAGTTGGCACTGGTTTCTTTTCACCATGACGATGAAATTTCTCTAAACCTCAGTAAGTACATATTTTAACCCATGACCTTTCTCTAACCCTTAGCGTGTAATTTTTCTACCTAAACCTAACCAAACCTTGACTGTAGTAGTGGGAGACCAGAAAAGACCAGTGCCAAGCTAGCAGCTTCTCTGACCGTTACTTTCCCTGGATAAAATGACCAACATCAGTGGCCATAGATTATATCAGCTGTGGGTAATAAATGGTAATTCCATAAGAGTTATTCTGAAACTTGAGTCTGTTGGTTAATGTGCTCTATCCAAGCCACTGATTGGGTCCTGCCAGAGATTGTTTGCGAGTGAAAAGACTCATCACTCTGGAACAGCCACCAGTGAACCAGTTGTTCACCAGATTGACAACTCTGCTCTACGGGAGTGATCAGCTGATTACATCACGTTAAATACCAGAGAGTTCCAGTTAAACATTTTATGTAGATCAAATCAATATTTTGAGCTGATTAACCTCATAGTAGTGAATCAGGAGACTGTAGTATTTCTGGCCTCTCAATAACAGAAGACGACAGATCTAAACTGGATCTTTTACTTGTACTTATTTATAAGTATGGTTACATGTAAATCATGAGAGATAAACTAAATGAGATTTTAAAGGATTTGGAGTTGATAAGTGGATTTTATACTGGATTCTGATTCAATAAAATGCTATCAAACCCCAATGCTAGTTTTGAAAGGTACGGACAAACAATGTTTTCCTGCTGATAATGGGTATCAGATCAGAAAAAGCTCTGAGTAGGTGACAGCATGGAAGTAGCCCCTACAAGAATGCTGTAGGCTTACCTGTGACCTATTTGCATATTTGCTTGGATGTGTAGTGTGTATTGTAGACCGTATAATAAATGCTGGTCTGTTGTAAGAGCCTGTTGGAGCCTATTTTCAGTCAACTTGGTGAACCCATGAATGTAAAATCAGATCTTCTGCAGAGAATAATAAATATATTCTGGGTTATAATAAACTCAGTTCTGGGTTGGCAGCAGAATGGATTTATCTGTGCAATGATTTGCCCTGAAATACACTAATCCTAGAGTCCTAATCCTGGCAATGCTGATATTGAAAACACAGATGAGTGGTGTAGAAGTGGATTTTGTTGCAGGAGTTGTTTGAGAACTTTCTATGGACATTATGATACTTTTTTTGAGCAAGCTGCAAACTTTTCAGAGCCACCTTTCAAGACCACGTGTGGTAAATATTTGATACTAGAAAAGAAAGAGTTTCAAAGCTTGAGCTTTGTCATCTTCACAACATGGAGCTCCTGGCTGGGTGAAGCCCTCACTGTCTGAAGTTCTGCCTGAAAACTAGAACACCCAGGCAGGTCAGGTGAAGAGGAAACTCTAAATTGTTCATTAAGCGTGAATGTGTTTGTTTGTTTTCTGCACTGTGACAGAACCAAAGAAGCTGAACCAAGATGTTGAACTGACCTGGAAAAGAAACAGGCTTGAACTCCTTGTTGCATACAAATGTGTGCATACTCTCACTTCTGATGAGACATTTATTTGCAATCGACTCTGCAAGGTAGCATCTGGTGATATAAGAGGTGACTGTAAACCTCCCAGTCAGCACTGATTTGGTGATTTGCAGGTCAAAGGATGGCTAGACATCTACTTTAAAACTGAGCTATTTTTTTAGACATTTGCATTACATATACCTGTTGTTTTAAGTGCATTTAATGACTACATTTCAAAATGATGCAGGTCCTAACTACACATTGTCTTAAATGCTACTGAGACACTGGTATATTTATCTTAAACATATAAAAAAATACCCTCAACTCTTCTCACCTCTCAACCACGCCTAGACAACTGATGACCTGCATATCAACAAATATCAATGACAAACGCTCTACAGGCTGTGGAGAAGAAATAACAGAGGCAGCTGCGAGAATTTGAGGATTTAAAACTGCATTTGATCTGCAGTAGTCGACCACGAGGCAGCGAACCAGAAGGCAGGAAATGGAGATGCTTTTCCACGATGCAACACAGCCAATCATGTGGCATTTTACACTTATCACAGACGGTCACAAAGTGGCGGCTGGTGTGTGAAACACTCGATGGGTTCATCCTGCGAGTGTGTACACACTTGGAGGTACAAAGCCAATGTGGCGTGTCGTGATTTTTTTTTTTTTTTTTTAATAAATGTGCCCTTTTGTCTGTGCGAACTTGTCAAAATTAGATTAGTTTTCCGCAGCAAGCATGGCCTTTACACATATACAAACACACTCTTAGAAACACATACACAGCCGGCCGCTCATTCACACATACACACACACACACAGAAGGACAGACAGACACACACACTCAGGGATAGACTCAGCTTCCTTGTGTGAGGCCAATTCATTTTGCCACAAGTGGTCCCAGATTGGATCTGGTCAGAGTCCCATTACGCCTCACCTTGGCTGACCTTAAGCTGCCCCACCCCACCCCCAACACACACACACATACACACCCACACACAAACACATGCACATACACACACACACAAATGCACTCACAAAACTATATTAAGACACACACATACACACACAGGTATCCTCACCAAGACACAGGTTAGGTCATCAGTGCAGACATCCACACACACAGACAGACACACACAGAGCGTTATTGATTGTGTGTAACGTTATCTAGATGGGATCATTTCTATTGATTTAGAAAGAGGGGTCACTCTGATCAATGCTATCTGCTCGTCTGCTGTGTCATTAGTGCAGAGCCTGAGTGCCAAAATATCTGACTATCTTTCTTTCCTCTTAGAAAGGCCACTGAGCAGGAGAAGGAATTACTTGTTTGATCTCAGGTATCAACAGCGCCCGACACTGCCGACGTGCCCAGGAGCAAGGGCATCTATAGGTCATCTGTGGAGGACTTGTACCAAATGTTAGCTTACAGCCGCTAAACAGAGATAACCAGGGTAGCAGTTCACAATACAGTCAAACATAAGATCTGGTCATAACCCTGTAGGCATGATGTGACCAGGCTCAGATGTGATGAGGAAAGCTGTAGAAATTAAGTCTGCTATGCAAATTGTTGGATTATTAGCATTCTCAAAAACTTCCTTTCATTTTTGGTCCTGGTTTGGCTTTGTCTGACTCATCTCTCTCAGCTCATCGAGCCTTTAAAAAATGTGAAATTTACATTTTCATGATCATGAAATTAAGCTTTTTCTGAAAGTGTCAGTTGGCTATCTAAATATGTCATATAACAAACTGCAATACATGTTTATTAGGAGGTGTTTGACTCAGATGACATATGGATGTGATTCCATGTTAGCTTGCTCGTTTTTTGCCCATTTATTGTAAGTAATGTAAGTTTGTGTCCATATGGATTAGTTACTATCTAGTGTATGATACTGCAATAAAAGTATTCATTCAGTCATTCACATGTGAAAATGTGACATTTAATATTTGAAATGTCTGAAATTCTGTTTATATATTGCGTTTCTACTTTCCCAGTTGTGTTATGGTGACAATAATTGCTAGCTGGGTATGTTCAGAGGCAACTGTCTTTAAGATGAATGAAGCGCCACATTTATGAGTTGCACTTGAGTCACTGTGGAGGCAGATGGCAGGTGTACAAAATGAACAACTTTAGAGACTGGGGCTTACATCCAGAGCCTGTGATTAGTTTTAGGTTATGAAAGTGCTTTGGTAAAGGTTAGGTGAAAGATCATGGTTTTAGTTAAATGTAAAGTAGCTGAAGTCACTGTGAACCTTTTCTGTATCTATGCCGTGATCTTTCCCAAACCTTAACCAAATGCTAAACATTATAAGTTGCTAATAAATCCCAAAAATGCTGTTGTCACCACATTTGGATATTGTATTTCAAGAACAGACATTTTACAAAAACCAAATACAACATTTTACCATCATGTTCATAGTATCATGTATTTGTGACTTTACATATAAACGTATGAACAACATATCCACATTATGTTAATAGAGTATGTAATCTGCATTACATTTCCTCCAAAACATATTTGTTGTTGCAAATTATTTGGAAAGAAATGTAATTTCCAGGAGACAGGGTTGGACATTTAAGATGTGAAATGTCTGAAAACTACACAAAGTTTCCATTATTGATTATACGTGTCAACTGTGTAGTGAACCAGTGTCAATTTCCATCACTCAGCAAAAACACCTGACCAAAACATCACACTCACATTAGCGTTGAAGCTGGAATCTTATTTTTCCTTTAAATATTGCTGTGCTCTGTATGACTTTTATATCGCAAAATCTACATAATACCATTGCACTATGTAGCAATGAGGGTAATTCTGAGTGTAATTTAGCAATAAATTGTCATTATGAGCCAGCAACAGCATTTTTACACAAAAACAAAGTGAGCCAGTGACCCTATTGCACATCATATTAACATGTAAATTATCATATGTGGATATTATTATCTGGATTAAGCAAAAAAAATGTTAATGGGGCTTGTTAAGGCTTTTTATGGCACAAAAGCTACAGATGACTGTTTCATTGACAAAGAAGAAATAATTCAAGGCCATAGAGCAGCACTGATTTCCACAATGCATCAAGTTTGTTGACCAGTCCAGCATGTCTGCCTGCCTGATTTGCATATTGAGATTGTTTAATCAAGATCCAGTCATAACTCATTGCAGAATTGCAATAACAATAAAATGTATTAATACCAGATGTAAAAAGGTAAGTCACATTACTGTGTGTGGTTTTTTTTTTACATCATCATCACATTTCAGAGGTATAAATGTAAATCTAGACGTTCATTAGTCTTTCCATAACGTGTCAAAAGGTACTGAGAATTACAGAAACCTCCAAGAGATGCAATCGTATTGCTATTATGACATTTTATGATTATTTGATAATGAAGATGATGATGTAAAAATTGCCTTGAAAAGGAAAAATTGCCTTTTCTGGGAAACAGGGACGTCTTGTCAGCTCCACATTTCTTCAAAGGGCTGTTTGAAAATTTTGGCTCGGTTTTAGGGTTAGAGCCAGAATTACATCAAGGTAAGGGTTAGATAAGAGATAAGACTTGGGTTTACCATTACAGCCCGTTAGTTGGAGTCCTTGCAAGTATAGATGAACCAAACGCGTGTGTGTTTGTGTGTCCCTGGGGCCGTCATGACCAGATGTGTCCCTTTTGCCATCATTTTTTGCACCACTGCTTCTTAAACTTCATCAGGCAGACACGGACTAGACACACACACACACGGGCGTGCGCACACATACATACACTCGCGGGTTTGTATTAATAGACTCATAAAGTCATTTGTTAAAACCTATAGCTGTAAAACCTGTCCCAGGATGTTTAAAAAGGTGACAGCCCGACATGTCTTATGACTCAAACAGTAAAAAAAGAAATTGAGCAATTACAGGCTGCTTTTAATCTGCAAATAGTAATCAGAAATTACAACAGTCATTTGAGGTTACTGGTTTCTCCGAACTTTGCTTTACTTTGATGGGGCGTGATGTCGCTCCCTGACCTCCAGGTGTCTTTCGTCTGAAATGTTCCCTTGAGTATCGACAGAAATGTTTAAGGATTTATCTCATCTTCCTGTGGCTGTGAGGACATGAGGTTCACACAATGACAGGAGTGAATACTCTCTCTGTTCACGCACACACAGTCTAGCTCTATCTCTCTCTCTATATCACACAAACACACTGCAGTTGCCTCCAGTCAAGCGTGTCTTATTGGCCTTCTGTTTGACTTCCTATTCGGCTCTGTGTGTGTGTGTCTCAGTGTGAGGGTGTGAGAGTGTGTGTGAGAGATCCAGATGGAGATGGGTTTATAATCACGGGACAGTTGTTGTTTTTATTATTATTTTATCGTTGTTTTTACTGCTCACTAAACCGAGTATGAAGAGTGGAGAGGAGAGGAAAAAGAGATGGGCAGTGAATAAGGAAGGAGAGAAGAGCAAAGGAAAGTGGGGAAAGTAAAGTAAAGAAAGTAAAATAGCAAAGAGAGAAGAGAAAGGCAATAAAGAGAATGAACTGGAGAGAAAGGACAGTAAAAGATGATGACAGGCAACAAATGAGGAAAGGGGAGTTGGAAGGAGGAAGATTCATGGAAAGCAAAGCTGCCAATGTCTTGTTGAGAGGAAGAGGAGGGGAACGAAGGAGGATAAAAGATAAGAGGACAGAAAAGGAGAAAAGGCAGAGGAAAGAGGAGCAAAGGACAAGTATAAAAGAAGACAGGGGAGAGAGAAATGAAAGGCCAAGAAAGGTTGCAAATGTCATTTTAAGTGGGATGGGACAAAGGTAGCAAAAAGAGGGGAGGGGAGAAAGAAAGTGAAAGAGGAGAGAAAAAGCAGATAAGATGAGCAGCAGGTAAGGGAAGGAGGAAAGGATGAGCTGAAGGTAAGGCTGCCAAAGAGCTGTTGAAAGGAGGGGAAATAAAGGCAAAATACAAAAAGGGAGAAGGAGAAGAAAAAGGAGGAGATGAAAAGGTATGGGAAGATGTGAGGGGAAAAGAAGAAAGAGGAGAAAGAGAAGTGGGAAACAGCAAACATGGAGTGGAGAAAAGAGGAGAATGGAAAAGTGAAGAAATGAATGAAAAGCAAGGTTGCCAGTGTCGAGAGGAGTGGAAAAGAAAAGGGGATGAGAGGAGTAACATAAGTGGGGGAAGGGGAGGAGAAGAAATAAATGAGGGAAGGAGGAAAAGTAAAGAAATGCTGCAAAGGCCTTTTGAGTTGAGAGGAGAAAAAAGAATAACTGATGAAATGGGAGGAGAGGAGTGAGTGATGCATATGAGACAAAGGTTGTTAAAAAAGAGTGAGGAGAGGGGAGGAGTAAAAATGATGAAAGGGGGGAGAAGGGAGGAAGGAAATGTTGCAAGCAAGACCTGCAAACTTCTCTTAGCAACAAAACTTTACCTCTGAGCATTTCAGTGTTTCTTTCGTACTTTTCTCCATCTGCTTCTATTTCCTCTGTCACTCTCTCTCCTCTGACTCTTTATCTCTCTCTCTCTCCGTCCCTCCCACCACATTTGCAGGGTTCATCCAAGTCGCGTTGACGCCCACTCACCTTCCAACATGCTACCTCAGTTTCCATGGTAATCGAGTAGCGACCGTGCTACATAAATATATACTTTAACATTCAGCACTCCACAACTCATTAAGAACATCTTCGGATGAAAAATTAATCTCTCAGGGTGTTGTTCTTCTTAAAGGGCCATGCCACTTGATTTAATTCCTGTGAGTGTTTGTGAGTACGAAGCCAGACAAACGCTGAGAGCACGTGAACCTGTGAGGTCGTTGGGATGTAAAAGTGGGAGCTGCTCTGCGGAGCGTGACACAATGGTAAATATGACCCAGGGGGATTTTATGAGCACAAGAGAACATTTTCTAGTTCACGACTCATGAGAGAGTCAGAACAAAGCTCATTTGGGTACAAAAGCTCCAACATTGTGATAAGATAATCAGTCTTCCATTCAGCTGTGAAGTATCCTAATGTGTGTTGTTAACTGTTTGAGACGTATGTAAACAATATAGGAAGCTCTTGATGTACATTGTAATTTTGTTCTATGAATCTTATTGCAATAAAATACTGACTGGTGTTTAAAAGTAGCTGGTGGTACAGTGGAAGAAAACAATACTTTGTGTAACAAACTAAATTTTAGTTTAGTTCAATTAGTTGTGTTGAGTGTTTATCATTGACTTCCAGATGAATTTCCATGAAAGTTGTTACATTTAAACCCCAGTTATATGGAAGCCAAGAGCGGCTGTACTTGCAAGTATTGTTTTTAATGGCGTCATTTTTGAGATCACAAGTTAATTATTTATTATCTCAAAATAATGAAGCTTATTTTCCCACGATGGCAGATAAATTTATTTCATTATCTCAAAAAAAAAACTCTTTTGCAAGATAACAAAATATTTTATCACGTTTTCTTGAGATCACGGGATAATTAAGGAGAACATTTCAAAATGAGTGACAGGTTCATTTGATCACACCTGACTTCAGCCTTCAAGATCACTGTCTTGACTATCTTTATACGTAATAAGAGGCAATACCTTTTGTTTTCTCTTGATAATGGGTTCATTATCTTGATAACAAAATAATTAACTCATGATCTTGAGATAACAGCATTAAAAAATATAATTGCAAGGATGGCCAGTCTCTGCTTCCATTCTCCATTCTCATTCATTTACTAATGGAAACTTTTCCTTTTTTTGCTGCATTGTATGTTTCTTTGTTGACACATTTCACATTTTGGATGTTTAGCTTACCTGCTATCCTCTGAATAAGGTTGTGCTAGCTTAGCATTTAGGAATGCCGAGAAGTGTATCAATGAATCACTCTCTTTATTTATTATTAGTACCATATTATGTTTCTTTCCAAGAAACTTTGTAGGAGAATATTTGGAAATAAATTGTAATTTACGAGCATTACCAAAGTAACAGTTGGGCTGCTATATAATTTGTGACTGTTTGCCCCTTTTTATACTTACACGTTACACAACAGTATATACTGTACCTTGCAAGTAACCAGTATTTACAACAACTTCATATGGTATTTACTTGACATTTTCTTTAAAATCATGGATTAATCACTGAACAGACCTACTTGGCACAGACCAGGTACCTGAACAGACCAAAACTGAGCATGAATAGACACAAAATTACTGCACACAATGTGTAGTAATTCTGTGTTTCTCTCAGTCTGGGGCCCTACACTGGAGGTGTAGGGGACCTTTTACGTCCTTCTTCTTCTAAGAACCACTAAGTTATTAGCTGATGTGTACAACAAAATTACACTGTAAATCACAGGCTGTATTACTGCAAAGTTTTACTGCAGTATCTCCTGGTTGTGGGTGGTTACAGACTAAAAGGTTAGAGTTGCTTCTAGTCATTCCAGTTATGTATGAAAACACTTGAAAGTTTTCACTTCTTCACTACAGAAAGGTGGAAAGGTAATAGTGGTCAACATACTGTGGCTGACATCGTGACCAGCACCAACAGACAGCTCTGCCTCCTCCTAGCTTGCATCAGTTCTCAATGGGTTTTAATTGATTTTTCTGTGTTTTTCCTGGAGTTTTCTGTCTGTATTTTCAGCTAAATGGAAATCTACTGCTGTACTGGGTAGTAAAATTATAGTGGTTATTTTGTTAGAATTCAGCAACAACATATGCTATAAGTTTTAACAGTTGGCTTGTTTCTGAACCTTAATGGGAGGTGTGCCTGTGCAGAATCTGGTTTCAGACAAGGCATGAGGATTTCACTGAGATTCACTTACATCCATGAAGATTTCATGGAACAGAAGCTTGTAGAAAAGTTTGCTTCTTGCAAATTCCCAGCATTGAGATTGGGGCTGCCACAAATACCACAGCAGAGTAAAGCAAGCTTCAGTATACGCTATCAGAACTGCTTGTTGGATGCTTGGGTAACTTCAGACGCCCCCCTCTCCACACACCTTTCTGATGTGAGTTTTACAAATCTGTCCCTTTTAACAGAGGGTTTAGAAATAAATCTAATATATCACAAATCAGCCAGTCTTACTGTATAGTTTGCCGATAACTATATATTAATTCATCATTTTTATCTGTATTGCTTATAATTCTTTTCCTCTTTTCTAATTATTTTTCTTTACAGCTTACTAGTCTTATAATATAGCCTCAAGAGGATGCAACTCTGTATTTCACTGCACATATTATATGAGCATGTGACAAAAAACAACTTTGAATCTTGGTGTCTTCGACACAGTTAAAAGCCTTCCAATGAGGCTTTTTTTTAAACTGCCACGCCCTCCAGGTAAACTTACACATTTAAATCAGAGAAAGTGATTTTTTTTTTTTAAATGAATGCAGCTGCCAGGAGGTGGTGGGGATGGTTAGCAGGCATATAAGGCACAAGACTGTAACACCACAATCTCACCTTAACCAAGTGCTGTCAGTGCCTAAACATAACCATAAAAAAGTTTAATGATGCTGCAGTCACTGCGAGCAGACATTGTAATGCAAGATCAGATATTTTGGCAGAAAACAAATATGTTGTCTGTGTTCATTTTGCCGATGTGTTCAGTAGCAGCGTATTTGAAACTTAGCAACAAAGTTCCAGTAGCGTTGTATTTGAAACTTGCCAAATCCGTAAATTGACAGCATATCCTCATTACATTGATAGAAAACATAATCAGGCCATAAATATGTTTCATACAAATATGTTTCTTACAGAACATATTTGCTGTTGGAAATTAGTTGTATATAAAGAAAATTTCTTAGATTCAGTGTTGGAAATATCTGCTGGAAAAAAGAAGCTGCTAAGAATCTGTAAAGATAGAAACTGTGTTATCCAGAGGTGAGATTCGAAAGTATTAAGGAAATATTTTAGTGCAGTGAGACTCCGACTTTGAAACTTCATGATGTCCCACA